>JAFVLL020004994.1:0-26497 GCA_021397915.2 Tor tambroides | reverse complement strand
GTGATTGAATAAGGCTTCAGTAAAGGAGAAAAAAGGCTTTTTCCCATAGCGTCTTTAACAAGACGCAGTACGAAGTGAAGTATCGACAGGGAACTGTTTGTGCCTGCTTATTCTATTCATCAGTGTTTGAACCATTAAAGAAGAAACCGCATTTTCCGTATTTCATTTCTGGGTTAAAAAACGAAAAACGAATGGATGCAAAAGTACACGGACCCAAGAAAAATCTCACTGCTCTTTATTTATTTTTCTATTTCTGTTTAATTATGTGTAATACACTACTGTTTAAAAAAAAAAAAAGTTTTTGAAAGATGTTTTTAATGCTTGCCAAGGCACCACTTGACCACAGTAAAAACAGTAATAGTGTGAAATATGTTTTAATTTTAAAATCACATTTTTATTTTTTAATTTTTTTTTTACTTTCTGATTTCGAATGTTTACTTCTTTTCACAATTAGCAAAAAAGGTTAAAATGTGAATATTGTAAAGCTATAAGCTGACTTTTCTTACTCACTTTTCCTTGCCGCACCTATGCTTTTACCATGTAAAATACTTGTTTAAATTAATTTCTCTTCTGCTTGTTTCAATTATACTTTCCCTTTAAGAACTTTTGCACCATTTATTTGTGTTATTGCAATCAACAATAATTCCCAGTTTATTTTTGGTAATGCTTATTAATGACCAACGTGGCTGACTGCTCTCTTTTTTGTGTCTCTCTGAAGGACCCGCGCAGTAAGCACAAGTTCAAGGTCCACACGTACTCCAGCCCCACCTTCTGTGACCACTGCGGCTCTCTGCTGTATGGACTCATCCACCAGGGCATGAGATGTGACCGTGGGTATCTCTCACTTTCCTTGATTTCCACTCAGGCACATAATAACACATAATCAACCAAGCAGAATACTTCTTTGGTTTTTACATGTTTTTTTTATAGTTCAAAGGTGATCCTAGGATGCAAATTCTTTTTGTGGAATGGATGTTGTAGGGCTGGCTGGATATCATAATGTAGGATTCAGTCTTATACCAACAAAAACTAAATTATTTTTGTAGAAATTTGTACTTTTATTCAGCAAGGATGCATTAAATTGATCAAAAGTGACAGGAAAGACTTTTATAATGTTACAGAAGATTTCTTTTTCAAATAAATGCTGTTCTTTTGAGCTTTATTCAGCATAGAATCCTGAAAAAAGATTTACCAATGATGATAATGTTTCTTGAGCACTAAATCAGCATATGATTGAATGATTTCTGAAGGGTCATGTGACACTGAAGACTGCAGTAATAGTGCTGAAAATTCTGGTTTGCCATCACAGGAATGAATTACATAATAGAATAAATATTATATAGAAAACGGTTATTTTAAATAGTTTTTTTTCTGTATTTTTGATCATGTAATTACAGTCTTAGTGAGCAGCGAGTGTAGGCAGCATGAGCTTTCTTTTTCCCAGTCTCACATGCTCTGCATCTATTGTAATACCCACATTGGCAGTTATTACAGGAATGATAATCAATTAAGTTCCACAATAAATGCATTCAACTTTTTTCATACTCAAATCATGCAATGATGCATTTTGACACCATTAACTTAACATTAGCGCTCACATTTTACGTCACGCTCCTTGGGACTGCTGAATTGTACTGAATAGCAGCACATTGTTAGAATTCAAAATGTGCGAAATGTTACTGTGTTACTACTATTCAATGTTTTATGATCCCATTTGTACTGTATACCGTGCAACCCTAGTATAAATGTTGGGCGACCCGTGTGTTACATATCCCTGCGAGGCGAATATCCTGTGAACATAACCAGGCTGTATGAAGTCCCGCTCACAAAGTACCTGACTGAAAAGAGATTTTCCATCTCACAGTAGCCAGCCTCTTATCCAGTGTCCAATACATAAAACATTCAAAATGCTTCACTCACTTAGCAGCTGTCCAAGCCTCCGGGGCACAGATATTCACCGACACATACCTGATTGTTGGCTAACAAATATTCATTGATATAACAGCGTATTTTCCAGCAGCTCTTTACTCTTATTAATGTATGACAGGCAGGTAGGCAAGTGAGCTGACAGGTGGTGTAAAGATGAGGCGCTCAGCATCTTCACCTGAAACCTGACACAAAGTTGTTATGGTTGCAGACAGGGAGAGCTATAATTACCTTTGTTTAGTTTCCAATGCGTGCGTCGTCTTCTCCGGAGCCCTCTACACTGTTAACACTCCAGCTATGGCTTGCGCTCCGTCACACTTCTGACTGAACTGTGGAGAAGTGCTGCAGTGCATGAAGGAGTACAGTGTGTGTGTGAATGTGTGTTTGCTTGTTTCACAGTCATTTTCAGAAGTGGTCTGAATGCCAGAGTGCCTGTTTGGTTATTTGATATGTAAACTTATGCTAAGTCCGGCTGCTTGTCTTTGGCCTGTGGCCTCCAACACAACAAAAGCAGCATAACTGTGATCTTCACTACACAGCATCTTCACTACTGCTTTGTTCTTCAGCCCCCACTGACCCTGCTGTGAAGATCAGTTTAGAGTAGTCAACCAGTCTATTTATTTCTGATGGAGCTGGATGGTCTCGCTTGTTAATAAGTATAGCAGCATCCAAAACACACATGATGCTGGCGATGATTTTAGCACGAGAGTACAACCTGAGGACTAGTTTGTTCTCGGTCAGATTATACAACCTTCAAAAAATAGTTACTTTTTGGAATTTATGTTTTATGATTCCTGTGGCTTTGGTTTTCTGTTAAGTTTTCTATCAATTATGTACCCCATTTAAAGAGATCGCAGGGTTAGGTTGGGTGGGTGAGGGAGGGTAGGTGGGGAAGTTGAATTGATATGTGTTTTCATGTTTTCATTCTGGTTTGTATATGTGACCCTGGACCACAAAGTCTTAAGTTGCATGGGGATATTTGTAGCAATAGCCAAAAATACATTGTATGGGTCAAAATTATCAATTTTTCTTTTATGCCAAAAATCATTATGATATTAAGTAAAGATCATGTTCCATGAAGATATTTTGTAAATTTCCTACTGTAAATATATCAAAACTTCATTTTTGATTAGTAATATGCATTTCTATGAACTTCATATGGACAATTTTAAAGGCGATTTTCTCAATATTTTGATTTTTTTGCACCCTCAGATTCCAGATTTTCAAATAGTTGTCTCTCAGCCTAATATTGTCCTATCCTAACAAACCATACATCAATGGAAAGCTTATTTATTCAGCTTTCAGATGATGTATAAATCTCAGTTTTGAAAAATTGACACTTACAGTGCTCTCCACTAATATTGGCACCCTTGGTAAATATGAGCAAAGGCGGCTGTGAAAATAAATCTGTATTGTTTATCCTTTTTATCTTTTATTCAAAAAATTCACAAAATTCCAACCTATCATTGAAGTAAAACAATTGAAAGTGGGGTGAAAATCTCATTGTGAAATAAATGCTTTCTCTAGTTCATGTTGGCCACAATTATTGCCACCCAATTATTGCAACGTCCTTTTTGCAGGGTAACAGCTCTGAGTTTTCTCCTATAATGCCTGATGTGTTTGGAGAACATCTGATAAGAGATCAGAGACCATTTTCTTCATCCAGAATCTCTCAGATCCTTCAGATTCATAGCTCCATGTTAGTACTTCTTCTCTTCAGTTCACCTCACTCATTTTCTATAGGGCTCAGGTCAGAGGACAGGGACAGCCATGGTAAAAGATTCATTTTGTGCTCATTGACCCATATTTGTGTTTAGTTTTTTGGATTGTTGTGCTGGTGGAAGATCCAAACACGGCCCATTATAAGATTTCTAACAGAGGCAGTCAGGTTTAGATTTTTTATCTGTTGGTATTTGATAGAATCCATGATGCCATGCATCTGAACGAGATGTCCAGGACCTCCGGCAGAAAAACAGGCCCACAACATTAAAGATCCAGCAGTATATTTAACAGTGGACATGGGATACTTTTTTAATCCCTGTTTGTACTAAACTCATCTGGTGGGTTTGCTGCTAAAAAGCTCTTCCTTTTTTTTTTAGTTTCACGTGACCATAGAAGCCAGTGCCATTTGAAGTTCCAGTCGTGTCTGACAACTGAATATGCTGGAGTTTGTTTTTGGATGAGCTAGGAGAATTTTTCTTGAAACCCTCCCGAACAACATGTGGTGATGTAGGGGCTGTTTGATTTTTTTTTTTTTAAGGTTTTCTGACTCCGAGACTCAACTAATCTCTACAGTTCTCCAGCTGTGATCCTTGGAGAGTCTTTAGCCACTCAAACTCTCCTCCTCACCGTGCATTAGGACGATATAGACACATGTCTTCTTCAAGGCAGATTTTTAACATTTTTAGTTGATTGGAACCTCTTAATTATTGCCCTGATGATGAAAATGGGGATTTTCAATGCTTTAACTATTTTCTTACAGCCACATACTAATTTGTGAAGCTCAGCAATCTAGTTCTGCACATCACTACTATATTCTAAGGTTTTACTCCTTGTGATGGATGATGAAGGGAAGCTGACATTTGTGTTCCTCATATTTATAATCCTGTGGAACAGAAGTCATGGCTGGACATTTTCATGCTCCTAATCACCCTGGTGTGCTAAAAATGTAAATATGAATGGGAATATACTTCAGAGATATTTTACTCATAAGGATTTCTAGGGGTGCCAATAATTGTGGCCAACATTCATTGGAGAAAAACATTTATTTCATCATGGGATTTTCTCCCCACTTTCAATTGTTTTACTTCAATGATAGGTTAGAATTTTGTGAATTTTTTGAGTGAAAGATCAAATGGATAAACAATGCAGATTTATTTTCACAGCCGCATTTGCTCATATTTATCAAGGGTGCCAATATTAGTGGAGGGCACTGTAAGACTGGTTTTGTGGTCCAGGGTCATATATTATTAATAAATAAAAAAGAAAAAAAGAAAATACAGTTACTTTGTTCCAAAATCTAGTGAGTCAACTCCCCATCTACTGTATACATAAGCAGGTACATTTAGAAAGGCAACTGAAATATATATAATGTACAATACGGCCTCAGAAAACAAGTACAGAATTTGGCTGCTACCTTTTCAAAAATACTTATATGTACCATTTATCTGTATGTACCTTTAAAGTACTAATATTCACCTTTAGGTGTAAATAAGGTATAAAAAAGTTCACCAATTCTGCATTTATTTGATAAAAAAAAATGCAGGGAAAAACAGTCATATTGTGAGTTTTTAATTAAAAATAAAATATCTGTTTTCTATTTTAACATATTTTAATATTTAATGATAATGGAAAATTTAAGCAATGATTGTACCAGTCTAAACGCATTTAGAAGTCATTCTGATTCGCTGACTTCGTACTTTTCAAAAATAATTCTTATTATCAGTGTTGAAAACAGTTGTTCTGCTTAATGGTTTTGTGCAAATGCTGATCAAATTTAAATCTTTTGTGACATATATTTCTCACTTTTGATCAATTTAATACATTCGTCCTTAATAAAGTGGCTCTAAATTTGCTGTCTGGGATTGCCTTTACTTGCAAAGTATACATTTGATGCAGTATACATGTTGGTAGGAGACGTATGAGTCATGGATGAACTGCCATTCATAGTTACTGAATTGGCTCAACAGGTCTTTGGTAGAAGGAAAGCACTTTCCCTTTCTGTCTGGCCTTTAAAACGTCACACTTATATATAGATTCACATATCATCTTTTACACAATGCGCATCTGTAAGTTGGGGTTGTGGTGTAACATCTCTCCCTCTTTCTGTCTCCCTCCATCCAGACTGCATGATGAACATCCATAAGCGCTGTGTGGCCAACGTGCCGAGTCTGTGTGGGACTGACCACACTGAGAGGAGGGGCCGCATCCAAATCACTGCAGAGATCAAGAACAATGTGCTCACCGTCAGCAGTGAGTCACCACTGCCCACTCACACACATCACTGCTGCACACATGTGCATGGAAGCAAACACTCACTCACAGCTTCCTAAATAGTGCACCACTCACTGGTGGATCCTGGACCTCTCGTTACCACACACATGCCTTCGTTTGACCCTTGAAGAACAGCCAAAAATGCACTTTATACGGCACATCTTGCATGAGTACATTCAGTTGAGGCATAAAGTGTGCTGCTCTGAAGACTTGTGGGAATTTCCTAGTGTTTGATTCCTCCTAGTGGTGAATCCAAAGCAGCACCAGGTAGCAGGATATATTTGGATTACCATGGACCATTTCAGGGCTGATGGCACTGGAAATACCCAGTTGCATTTAAAGAAATACCCAAAAATGAAAATCGCTTGCCGGGCATTTGTCATTTTCAGTAGCATTACAGCTTCATGTGTTTAAACACAAGCGTTGACTGCTAGGACATGATTCTGGAGCATAATCCAAAAAAAATAAAAAAAATAATGTTGTATCATACTTTCCCATAGTAATCTGAGCACAAACAGGTTATTGATTTGGATAGATCACCCAAAAATGAAAATTCTGTCATTATTTACTCACCCTCATGTCATTCTAAAACTGTAAGACCTTCGTTCATCTTCAGAACACAAATTATTTTTGATGAAATCCGAGAGCTTTCTGACCCTGCATAGACAGCAACATAACTGACACATTCAAGGCCCAGAAATGTAGTAAAGACATCATTAAAATAGTCCATGTGACATCAGTGGTTCAACCTTAATTTTATAAAGTAACGAGAATACTTTTTGTGCGCAAAGAAACCAAAAATAACGATTTTATTCAACAATTTCTTCTCTTCCCTGTCATTCTTTGATGTATGTTCATGAGAGTATCACGGCACATGTGTGTGGTGCTGCTGACGCAGGAGCTGGCGTTCTGACATAGAATCCGGACTTGCAACTTGTTTACAAGCAGAGCAATACACACGCATGCGTCGTGGTACTGTTCAGACATGTAAGAGAATAAATTGTTGAATAAAGTCATTATTTTTGTTTTCTTTGTGCACAGAAAGTAATTCTAATCAAAAAAGCTATTCTCATAGTTTCATAAAATTAGGGTTGAACCACTGATGTCACATGGACTATTTTAATGATGTACTCACTACCTGTCTGGGCCTTGAACATGATAGTTTCATTGCTGTCTATGGAGGGTCAGAAAACAACATGATTTTGCCATGATAATTAATGACAGAATTTTAATTTTTGGGTGAACTATCCCTTTTAAGCTTTCAAATAGTGTATTAGTTGTCAGTAGGGCTGTCAGAGTTTCGCTATACAATTATCCTGGCCAAAATTCTTTACAATAACAATATTATTGCGATGAGTATAGTTGTTTTTTTTTTTTTAAATAAATGCTATCAGTCAAATTCATCTTTTAAAGGGGTCATCAGATGCCCAAGTTGATATGATTATTTAGGGTCTTAATGAAAAGTCTGTAGCATACTTTGGTTAAAATTTCTCAATGGTAGTGTAAAACAACACCCTTTTTACCTTGTCAAAATCAGCTGTTTTCAGCAACCTGTTTTAGTTAATGTTCCTTGAAATGCTAATGAGCTCCACTCACCCCACCCCTCTCTTCCGTGGGGTGAGGAGCCATTCTCATGATACTGTTTACTTTAGCCGTGGAACTTGTTAACTAGTACATTATTAGGAAAGGCGATTTGCAAAGATTCATAGAAGAACCTTATACTCACTTCTTCTGTAGGTGAGGCTGGATCATGAATGATTCGCGCGAACATAAACACATTTAGGTAGATCGGGGGCGCATTCCCTTCAAAAACAAAGGTAATCCACTGGGTCTTCAGCGGCTCAGATGTCGGGAGTAAATGATGACTGCCATGTTCATTATTACATCCAACAACAAAACACCTCAATCGCTTAGGAGCCATTCTTGGGGCCTGGGTCTGTGTGACGTCACACAGACAGGCATCTGAGAATGGCTTGATATGAGAAAGGGGAAATTATTTAATGAGAAAAAATACAGAAAAAAAAAATACTGGGTGGATCTTTATCATTATAGGGTGGTTGTGTACACACACTACCAACACACATTTCAGTTCAAACAACTTGTAAAAGTGCATGTCGCATCCGATCCTTTAACTTAGTTTACTTTTTGTGGCCAATGAATCCAAGAGTAGAGAGGCAGAGAGAGTTTGTAACCATAACTGTACAAAAGTATACAAAAAGAACTTACTGTTGATCAGCACGTCCTGCAGACTGGTGTTTATAACTCCCCGTCTTTTTTAACAGAATCCAAAAAAACTCCCACAATGGCAAGTTTACATTTCTCGGGTACAGGTGGAGTGTCTCGCTTTCGCCTGTCATGTCATCTCCTCCAACATGATATTGTGTGGCAGTAGTAGCTTCTGTTTTAAAACAGGTGAAACCAGCATTACAGTGCAGTACCACCACCCTACCATGTTGAAATGTCCCAACTACTGGCTTTGTATTTACAAAATGACTGAATAATTTAGCAGTAACATGATATCAATATTTCAATTTTTAAGTATCATGGTTATTGTCAACACTGGTGTATTGCAACACCCCTTGTTGTCAGTATTAAATATGATTTGTTAAAAAACCTCATTATAAAAGAACTGTTTCCCATAGGGGGCAGAATATGATGGCAAGGTGTCTAGTTATAGTCTAGTCCATTAAAAAAGTAAAAGCTAAATCCAAAAAGGATGGCAGCAGTAAGAAAAGGACACAAAGAAAAACAAAATAGCCCTGATGTCTAAAATGCAGCATGTGGCAGTGATGAAGTGAAATGCGTTCCAGCTCATTGTGAAATTCTATAGGGTCACTCTTGTAAACTTGTATTACATTACACGTGTCCATGGCAACACAAGAAAGCACACTTAGTCTTCCTGTCTCGCTTTGGCATCAATACAAACACGCCTCAAAAACAAAAACACAAGCACACTGAGGAAATGGTCTCCTGTTGCAGCCAGTGAGAAGAAAAGACAGAAATATGGTGATGCTTTCAGTGTCCAGTAGAGGGCGTTATTCTCATTCTCTTAGCACAAACCCGACTGAGAAAAGACTCGTGCACTTGTTAACTCGACGATAGTTCACCCAGTACAGTTCGAAAACTCCACTAGAAAACAGAAGGTTAATTTGTTTGGAAGAGCCTTCACTCATCTGTTTCCATAAAGAAACAATTCATAGTTCATTATTCACTTAATCAAACATTTATGTAGCTCTGAAATCTGAAGGTCATTGTCCATCACATGCAAAAACCAGTAGCACTTGATGTTGTTGATGCCTGACAGCCTGCAACATGTATGATAGTTGCATGTTGATTTGTGTAAACTTGACTTCAAATTCTAGTCTTTTCATCACAGAGAGCTATGACGTCAGGAGACTTCAATTATGTTTTATGATGCGATTCTAGTGCTTTTTGGAAAATGTTCTGTGAAGTTTGTTCAATATTCTCCATTTGTAGTCCAAAACAGGTCTAGAAGGACATGAGGATGATGAAAGAACATTTTTGTATGATCTGTCCCTTTAGTTTGACCCTTTTAAACCCTCCACGCTTTATATGATTGTTTTATATTATAATAGCTTTTCAAAGAGTTTATTCAGTTATATCCATGATAAATTTCCACTTATTTGTTATTATACCTTTGATATTAAACAATTATATCCATGAGGAATTTGCACTTGGTTCTAATTTCCACTTAGTTCCACTTAGTTGTTTTCAGAGCAGAAGATGAGCTCAGTTAAATGAGATTTCTGGAAGACAAACCAAGAGAAAATTGATCAGAGTGCAGTTAAAGGGACTGTTCAGGCAAAAATGAAAATTCTATCATCATTCACTCACCCTCGTGTCTTTCCAAACCTGTATGAACGATTCTGTTCTGCGAAACACAAAATGAGATCTTTTGAAAAAAAAAACAACAAAAAAAAAAAACAATTGTTCATACATTGAAAGTCCAAACCAGTCCAAAATAAAATTAAACCCCTCTGACTTTCATTGTGTTGACTGAAAAAAAAAAAAAAAAAAAAATGACTGAGACATATTCTTCTAAATATCATCTTCTGTGTTCCACAGAAAAAAGAAAGTCATACTGTTTTGGAACAACATGAGTGTGAATACAGAATTGTAATTCTTGGTTGAATTGCTTTCTGGAGGGCAGTAGGCCTGGATCTGTGCAGCAGCGGGTGTGTATATGTGACTCTAGCCTCAACACACTACTCTATATTCAGCCATGCGTCCCTCTTTTCAAGCTCAATCCTGGGCCATTTCACCCCGCGAGCCTCAGCTCCCATTTTCCCTTAGAATTAACTAACAGCCTTTAGCCCGCTAGCGGCTAATGAGCTGAGCTGCACCATGTAAAGAACCGAGGCTCAGACAGCCCTGAGCGCAAAAGACATTTTTAATCCATCACGCTGTCCTTTATAATTTAATGTCACGCGACGGTGCCGCAGATCTGCTGAGCGTACAGTAAGATGAATGGCGCCACTTCCAGTCGCACATTTTAAAGGCCTGTCACTTAAAGCTAATGAATTAACCAATACCTGGATGGAAATAGGGCGGCCGCTCTGCCTTTAAAAGGTCCTTTCCACCTCATCTTTCTCACACTCACACTCTATTTGACCACAGGAGCACTTGCCGGTTGGTAAATGTTAGTGAGGCAAACTGGGTGACCATGTTTTGTGTGTTGTCATTGCTTGTTATGCAGCTTCTTTTTGTGAATGAAGACATAAATCTTGTGCTTAAATCAGCTTAAAGGGATAGTTCACTCGAAAATGAAAATCCTGTCATTATTTGCTCACTCTCAAGTTGTTACAAATCTGTAAGAGGTTCTTTCTTCTACTGAACACAAAAGAAGATATTTTGAAGAACGTTGAAACCAAACAGTTGCCGGTAGCCATTGACTTCTATGGATTTTTTTTCTTTACTAAGGAAGTCGGTGGCTACCGGCAACTGTTTGGTTACAAGTATTCATAAAGAAGTAGTTCACTTCCAGAATGAACATTTCCTGATAATTTACTCAACCCCATGTCATCCAAGATATTCATGTCTTTCTTTCTTCAGTCGCAAAGAAATTAAAATGTTTGAGAAAAACATTCCAGGATTCTTCTCCATGTAGTGGACTTCAATGGGAGCATTTGTGGTTAAAAAGTATATAAATTTGTACTTTTCTTAAAAAATGACAGATCGTTAGATAAGAGCCTTTTTCCTCAGCTGTAGAGCCCTGTGAAGCTGCACTGAAACTGATTTTTGGACCTTGAGGAAAAAATCCTGGAATGTTTTCCTCAAAAAACATAATTTCTTTGCGACTGAAGAAAGTAAGACATGAACATTTTAGATGACATGGAGGTGAGTAAATTATCAGGAAATACATCTTCTTTTGTGTTCAGTGGAGTTTTGGAACGACTTGAGGGTGAGTAAATGATGAAAGAATTTTTTAATTTTTGAGTGAACGGCTCCTTTAAAGGATCCAGTCAGTTCTAGATCTCTTAACGCTCAGAAGACCATTTGCTATTGAGTTGCAGTGCTGTTTTTCACCTAGAGGGAGCAGTGCTGCTTAATTATTTGCTAAAACATTAATTAAATTCCTATACAGCCTTTTACACCCTTGTCTGTTAGATTGATCAACTGTGTTATTTGCTATTATGGAAATGAGATCAGTATTTTTTTTTTAATCAACTAGGTAACATTATGAGTTTCCCACATCTCTGAGCCACAAAACTGAGCGTATCTTGTAGGTCAAAGCTTTTGATATCTTCATGCAAATATTCTTACATGGTCAGTGATCCCGCTTTCTTAATTGCTCCGTGTGGAGGGCTTTCAGAACGAACATGTTGTGCATAACATTTATTAGCTGGCGAAATAAACCCTGCTCTGTGAACACGACGGTTCACGCAGAAGCCTGTCTCTCTCTTCCTGTCTCCGTGCTGCAGTACACCGCTGTCTTAATGAACAGCTGAGCCTACCTTCACACACCACTCATTATGGAAATTACACTACCCACAAATCTCAAGGCCACAGCAGCCTCCTGCATTAATTGTTGTACTGGTCAAGTGCTGAGGTCAACCCCAATTACTGGGATAGTCTGTGTGCATTCGTAGCCCCACACGGCCATGAGGGTTTATGAGATGCAAGTATAAATGACTGACAGCTATTCACTCACATGTAGGGTCCATAGTTAATGCTTTTAAGGGGTAAAGGGTTCACATGGTTTAGATTTTATCAGACACTTGACATCCTATGCAGAACTTTTCTTCCCATTTTTATTCAGTATCTTTTTCTTTTCTTTTAAGACATCCTAAAAATATGAATATTTAATAATATAAAATACTAACTGAATAATATAAATTGCCTTGAACGTGTGTGTATACTGTCTATGGAGGGACAGAGAGCTCTCGGATTTCATCAAAAATATCTTATTTTGTGTTCTAAAGATGAACGAAGGTCTTACGTGTTTGGAACGACACAAGTTCAAAAGTTTAGGGTCAACTTCAATAGTATTAGAAGACATTAAAATAACTTTGTAAATAACACATTGTTTTTTTATGCTGGACTTTAAAAACATAAACAGTGGTTAACATATGTGATATTTATTGATCAAAACTCCAACAAAAAGTTGATTTGCACTGTAGTATCTTTTTATTTAACATAAAGATTCACTTGGCATTGATTGCACACTATAAAGAGTGAAAGTAGGGAAGTGTTGGTCCTTATATGTCTGATATAATCTGTATTTCTATGTTACAGTTAAAGAGGCGAAGAACCTGGTGCCCATGGACCCCAATGGACTCTCTGACCCCTACGTCAAACTAAAACTCATCCCTGACCCCAAGAGCGAGAGCAAACAGAAGACCAAGACTATCAAGTGCTGCCTGAATCCCACGTGGAACGAGACCTTCACATTGTAAGGAAGCTCTCGCTCTGGACATCAGTGGCACAGCCAAAAGATCAGATCAGTAATTTTTTTGTCCGAGAAATGCGAAATGAAATGTTGAGCTTGATTTCTTTGTCTCTGTCTGTCTCTCTCCTGCGCTCTGTGTCTTACAGTAATCTGAAGGAGTCTGACAAGGACCGCAGGCTGTCTGTGGAGATCTGGGACTGGGACTTGACCAGCCGGAACGACTTTATGGGCTCTCTGTCTTTCGGCATCTCGGAGCTTCAGAAGCAAGGGGTGGATGGATGGTGAGGAGACCTGCTGACACACACATATATACATCATACAGTAAAAACGAGCAAGTCCCCATGGTCAAATAGATTGTGTGCACACTAATATCAAAAGGCTTGTGTCAGCTAAACCGCATTGCATATCACAGAGATTCGCAGACATGCAGCAGTCTATACACATGTCTAACTGGTTCAGTCGTCCCTGGATTTGAAGACTCTTGCTCTTTCAGAAGTCCTCAGTCTGTCTTTTCTCCCTCCTCAGTAGTGCTCTTCATCTGAGAGCTCTCCACTCCTGTTTTCTGCTCACACACACAGTCCCGTCCCTTCTCGAACACCTCTAAACGCATATCTTGTCAGCTAGGATCTGCGTATTTTTGCATCGCATGAGTCCCCTGTGAATGCTTAAACATGCCGGTAATTTGACAGAAGTGAGTTAAATGAGAAAGGTCAGATCCACTTTCACAGGAAATCTTTGCTCTGTCCTTCGTGTTCTCTTTCTGTCAGTTGTTAGATCTTTTTTTTTCTTTTGGTCTGTTTTGTCTAGTCAGTACAAGTATCTAGAGACTGAAGTGTCTAGTAGTTCTTTCCCACCTAACAGATAGTTCCCACAGTCATGGGATAGTATTATGTAAAGGTTATGTAAACATTAGGAAAATGTAAAAAATATATTAATTTCTGCGATGGGGTTTTTAAACTTTTAAATACCAAGGACCCCCAAAATAATGATCACCTTGCAATAGACCCTTTTCCTTAATTTTAAATGCAGATGTTATGTATAAAAAGTTGTTTATAGTGTGTGAGAAGTTACAATATTAAGTTTAAAATTAAAGAGACAACATAAATAATATATAAACAATTTACTTCTTTTGTTCTAATATTAAAGCCAAAAAAGATTATTTAAATATTATGAGGAACTGACATTTTTTTTCTACAAAATATTAGATGTTTTTACATTTTCAGTTTCAATTTTATTTGTGTTGTGTTAACATTATAAATGTTGTTCCAAAGCAGTTTAACAAAGAATAGGGCCAAACAACCATTTTGCAAGATAAAGAAGACAGTGGAGATGAAAAAAATCCCTAGAAAGATTAAAACCTGTATATAAACTGTTTATGAACATAAATACATAACAAGGAAGTAGAGGTGAACACAAAATTAGATTTGTTTATTTTTTACTGTTAAAAAAAAACATGAGATAATGAGTTTATCTATTCAAGAGTACAACCCACTATTGAAAGATAATAACCATAAAGTTGCTCTTCACTGAGTTACAGAAAAGGCCAAAATAATGCTTTTAAAGATGTTACGCTAACCTTAAAATAAACATTCTGCTTGCCTTAAGCCACCTCTTTGAAGCATGAATTTTGAGCGTAAATTTATTGAACAGCACACAATGGAAACACAAAGAAAGTGATCGATTAGTGAGGTTGACTAATTTTGTTTTTGTTTCCCATTTTTAGTTTTGATTCTCAGTGGCTGTGCTGACAGTACACATCCCTACTGACTACTGTAGCCGGTGTCTCCTCTCTCTGTGTGTTTTCTCTACAGATGTGACTTTTATCAGATGGTTTGATGAGATGTGTACGTGTTTCGTGAGGGTGTTTCAGAGGTTTTGTAGCTGTTATGAGCTTCTTTGTGACTGCGTTGGCTGCTTCCTGCCACCTGACAGAAAAGCACAGAGTGTCAGATTAGAGGCGAGACGTTTCAGCTCCCCAGTGGACCTTCAGTCAGGACAGATCCACATGATCACAATCTCATTGTCAGAGCTGTCACTGTCTCAGCACAACACTCATTCATGTTTGCAAAAGGACATGGAGTCTGAGAACAGGGATAGTTTGAATGTCAGAAGAGAGAATGTCCTCAAAGAGCAACTTTGTTGAAGTTTAAAAAAAAAAAAATAATGTGCAGGATATAAAACAAATAAATGATTATGATTGTCTAATCACTCAACACTAATCACTGTGCAGCACTCAGATAACATAGTACTTGTGGTATAGATTTTGTGCAATTATTTTTATTATATTATATTATATTATAGTGAAACTTTTACACCTTTAGATAAATGGTCAATCATTTGACTAATAATTTTGTTATTTCTAATTGTATCTTGATATTAAATTGCTGATAATTCAGTTCTATTCTCATTTGACTTCTGTATTAATTGATAATTAAAGATAATTTATAGATTGGCAGAAGTAAAACTGTCTTTTCAATGCCAAACCCATATAGAACGTCTTTGGCGCATGTATCTTAATTTGATGATATTAAGTCTAGGATGGATACCTTTGAAAGTCAGTGTGAGAAATTTAATATTTATGACCTCTATTCTGCATGTAATGATCATTAACTGCCCATGGCCATGTTTAGCTATGACTCATAAAAATCTCCAACATGTAGAATACATTAAATGTATCCTTTATATATATACAATAAAGGCAATCCCAAATTTCAAATTTAGTGTCACTTTTTATATACTTATTTATTTATACTTATTTTATTATACTATTTTATTCAGCAAGGGTGCATTAAATTGATCAGAAGTGACAGTAAAGACATTTGTTACAAAATATTTCTATTTTTTTCTATTTTCCTATTTTATTTTATTTCTCGTTTTCTATTAAAGCTGTTTAAAGGTATTTTAAACTTTCTACTCCTCAAAGAATCCAGAAAAGAATTTATCATTGATAATAAATGTATCATTGATTTAAAAAAAAAACATTGATAATAGGAAATGTTTCTTGAGCATCAGATCAGTAATAAAGTAATGGCTGCTTTGCCATCACCAAGCAGTTTGTTTGAACTGTATTTTTGATTAAATAATTGCAGCCTTGGTGAGCTTAAGAGTTTTTTAAAAAAGGTTTAAAAAATCAGTAGTGTAATGAACACAGTACAAACACAATATATACAAAAATAAATAATAACAAAATAAATAAATATAATTTAAACATAATATAATATAAATGCAATGAAATAATTTTACCAAAAATCTTAATAATATTATTAAAATGATTTAATATCTTTGTCGTTACCAATAGAGTTCAATGGAATTTGCGACCTTAGCTGGCAATGCTTTTGGGAAACACACCCCAGATCATTTCATGCTAACTGCCATTTTTGTGAATATGATGAGGACGACGCTCACACACACACCCTAAAGCCTCTGGAGGTCTAGATGTGGAAGGAAGGAGTGTAGGGTGAGAGCACTGCAGCCATGACTCATCTGCAGTCATAAACACCACACACACACCCGCGCAGACCAGAGGCAAGAAGAACACAGGGCCTCCTATCACATCAGTAGCAATAAAGGAGGTGGAAACCCAGCTTGCTGCTCTCTCTGAGGGGGGCGCTTTCAGTGGTAGGTCTGTTGCTTTTTGAACATGTCGCCTTGTCGGGTACCGGCAATGGTCACCTCACACCATTAAACAGGAAGCTGATTTTCTGCTATCGGGAAGCACAGATGTTAGAAGAGCTAAATATGAGATGGGGTATCATGCTGTCCCTCAGACGTTTGAAAGCTGTTTGGGGGAGCTACTCCAACCGGTTGGATTCCTCTTCACACATGATCATAGTCAAGGTCGTCCCTGCTGAGAGGGAAACCGTAAGCGTATGAATGGTTTAAATGAGCTGAGGTAATTTCGTAAAATGTGCCGTTTCAGGGAAGCACGCAATTCCTATAGCGGCCAGATGGAGCCATTATCAGAGGAGGATTTGATTTCTCTGTTGCTGAACCATATGTGCGACTGCAGAGATCCTGCACTCATCTAACTGTTCCTTATTTTCTGTCTGTTAAACACATGCACACACACACACACAAACATGCAGGTTTAAGCTGCTCAGTCAGGAAGAGGGTGAGTACTTCAACGTACCTGTCCCACCTGAAGGAGAAGAAGGCAATGAGGAACTCCGGCAGAAGTTTGAGGTGAGCGAATGTGTGTGTGTTCACCTGCTTTTTTAGGTGTGCCAGAGTATATGTGTTGTGTTTGTTTGTTTTATTTATCGAGAGATAAGCCTAGAGCCTATATAACATTGGTGTCTTTAGGGGTCGACTGATTATCGGCGCTGATATTAAGCATTTTTTATGGTTATCAGTATCGGTTATTTTCAAAACTGATTTGCCGATAAAATGATTTAAAAGCAATTAAAGTTTTTGTTAGAGCCCTTCTTATTCTTAATTTTGGCATTAATTTTAATTTTTACACCAGACATATATCGGTTTAAAA
Source organism: Tor tambroides (assembly GCA_021397915.2). NCBI lineage: Eukaryota > Metazoa > Chordata > Actinopteri > Cypriniformes > Cyprinidae > Tor > Tor tambroides. Next base: position 9,185 of record JAFVLL020004994.1, on the reverse strand, counting down.
TATCGGTTATCAGTCTACTTGATCTGTAATAACTGGTATCGGCATTGGCCCTGAAAAGCACATATCGTTCAACCCCTAGTTGTTATGTTTTTGTTTCTTTTTTGTTTTGTTTTGTTTCATTTTGTGTTTGATTTGTGTTAAGATTTTGTTTTGTTTTATTTTGCTTTGTTTTTATTTCATTTTTGCTTTGCTTTGTTTTGTTGTTTTTGTTTTTGTTTTGCATTTGGATTATTTTGTTTTGTTTTTTGTTTTGTTTTTGTGCTGTGTTTCATTTCATTTAGTGTTTTTTGCTTTGTTTTTATGTGTGGTTGTTTTTTGTTTGTTAGTTTTGGTTTTGTTTTTACTATTGTTTTGTACGTATTTTGCATTTTGCTTTCCTTTTTCCATCACTGGCACCCTTTTGTTTCTTGTAGTCATACTGTTACGGGGGTAACGAGACGTGAGACGTGCGGATCCATATGCAAAGCTTTATTATAAGACATGGTCGTACAGGCAGGGTCAGTAAACAGCAAACAGGTATGTAGAGGGCAAGACACAGAGCAATCCGTAGAGCAAGCGTGGGTCGACGATCGGCGAACAATATCCAAAAGGGGCAAGGCAGAGGGGTAATCCAGAAACGAGAGCAATAATCCAAACGAAAGTCAAACAGAGTCCAAAGGGCAAAGCAAAGGGGTAAATCCAGGAAGCAAAGGCAGGGTCAGACACGGCAAGATAAACAAGGCAAGACTATGACTAGGAACGCTCTGTAGAGTAGCTAGGCTAACAATACTCGGCAACTAACTGAGAAAGTCCAGTGCTTAAATAGTGTGTGTGATTGGGTGATCAGTGGAATCAGGTGCGTGTCGTCAGTGCAATGGATTGTGGGAAATGCAGTACGGTGTGCTGTGTGGTGTGAGAGTCCATGTGGTGAGTGGGTGACCTCTGGTGGTGATTGTCCGGAAGAGCATGGACCCGATTCGTGACACATACAGTACTTGGGGTAGTGGAATATTCTCCTTTCTGCTTTGGATTAAAGTCAAAATGAAAGTCATTGTTACTTAAAAAAATGGAGTCAGATGGTTGGGGGAGGGTTTGAAAAGTAAGAAGAAGGTAAATTTAACTAAGTTATTATATTTGGATAAAAGATTATGAGGACAAACACTTCTTAATTTGAATAACATGCTCTTGAATCATGCCTAATAAGACTAGGAATGTATAAAAGTAAATAGAGCCTGTTTTGATTTTATGTTGATTTTGACTCTCCCAACTGGGTGCGAGCAGGTAAAGTGAAAAAGAGAGAGGTCTTTGCACATGAAGCATATATCACTCACTGACAAATCTGGCATAAATAACACATTGGCAGATCCCAGCGCCCTCCCGAAGTAATCACACTCACGTCAACCTGCATTCTGCTCCGCATGTCCCAATTTGAATACAGAGTAGAGCTGACTGAGAGGTACCAGTACGAAGCTCCTGATCGCTGGGCTTTGTTCACAACAGGTTGATTCAGGCACATTTTAAAGTCTCCTTTCCTCTGGTTTCCGCTTTCTTTTGAGAGCACACAGTAGTTAGTAGTTCAGACATGTTTCCTACAAAGTTGATAGGTGAAAATGATCTCAACAGTTGGTTTGTGCCTATTGGTGCGTGCATGTGATGTGAGTGGCATGTATGTTGGATGCATTTTGTGTGTGTGTGTGTGTGTGAAGGGGCACAAACTGTGCAAGTCTCTGCATAATTCAAACGGTCCCGCGAGCAGACCCAGCTGTGGACCCAGTGCATGATGGTATTATTTATGAACAGCCCAATGCGAAACTTAGCGCTACTTGGACTGTGTGTGTGTGTGTGTGTGTGTGTGTGTGTCTGAGCTGGCAGTTTTCCTACACGTGGTGTGATGCATAATTCAAAATGTGAGAAATGGTCAATCTGTAGCTAATCTGGTGGGCTGGCATTTCACACATCATGGAGGAAAAACTTCTTAAGTTGGTTTAAGTCTTTTCTTCTCTCTCGCTCTCTCTCTTTTGTCTTTTTTTTTGTCTCTGTGTTCTTGTGGTCTGAAAAGGTGAGGTGTGTTGACTCCTGTTGAAATCTAGTGAGCAGCATCAAGTCCTTTGGTCTATATAGACAAATTTTAATAACTTAAAAATGTAAATAGACCAATTGTATTTAATAATTAACTAATTTTACTTATTGCAACCATTTATTATTATTATTATTATTATTATTATTGTATAATTAGAAATTATACAGCTTTCACGACTCATTTCAAAACCTAGTTGCCTCACGTGCTTCTGTCCATATAGACAAATTTTATAATACTATATAAATTATAATATTAAAATAAAATATTTAATTTTATACATTTATTAATTTTATATTACTATAAAAACAAATTTTCACTCTTATTTTTCTAGTAACTTCATTACAGTATTGCAAAATATTATTATTATTATTATTTTATTAATATTTTATTTATTTGTATATATTACACACATTTATACATTTCAACAAAACTCTTATTTTTAGTACTTTTACATTTTAAACATTTTAAACATCATTGCAAAATATCAATAATAAAATAGTAATAGTCATCATGTAACATTCAGTCCACTGGAGTCGAGCGTAGTGAGAACCCAAGTGCAGCTTTATTTACAAAAGCAATCCAAAATCCAAACAGAGACTTGACTTGAACAGACATGACATGACATGACTTGACTTGACTCACCGACAGCAGGTTACAACATCAATACATGACAAGAGACAGTGGCAACATGATGGCTACTTATAGCAAACAATACAGTTCACATGACAAGAACTAACCAATAAGAGACAGGACACATGACATTAGGTGTGTTCGACTTGAAGTGGCGCCGCACAGACCGATTGGTGGATGACATCAAAGTACCGCGAGAGCGTTTAGAGAGCTGATGGTTCCATATGCTTTTTAATCGCTCTCGCGGTACTTTGATGTCATCCACTAATCGGTCTGCGCGGCGCCACTTCAAGTCGAACACACCTTAAGACAACCAATGAGAACATGACACATGACCCACAGATCCAATCAGAACATAACACACAAACAAGGGAATCACATGACTGAACAGGGTCCATGACTAAACTCCAAAATAAAAGACATGAAAACATGAACATGAAACAAAACCCAAAAACCCACGTTACACATCATCATCTTTGTAATTCATGAAAATAATTTGGTAATAATATAATAACAATTTATTGACTGTTTATTTAACTTATGTCAATCTCTTTTTATTATTATTATTGCTACATAAACTCAAACTTTTACAACTTAGAAGGCAACATAATTAAGTTGTTTTGAAATTATGGAGCAGCTTTTGTGTCTGTTATGCCTTAAAACACTGACTCTGTAGGCAGCTCACTATCTTTAGAGCAATTCTCTCATAGATTAGCATCACATCTGGTGTCTCGTTCAGATGTATGTTCAATGTATTCGATTGTTGCTGGCTGGAAATGAATGACCCAGCATTCCCAGCATGACTCCAGACTCCAGAGTGGTTGTGAGGGGAAAATACTTAGGCTCCATTTGAGAGCATCAGGATGGGAGATGCAAGAAAGGCCAGCGAGTCAGTTCCTCTCTATGGGGTCTTTGCGGTTAGGGCAGGTCTCTGCTGAAAGGCGGAGGGGGCAGATGAAGGATTGGCCTGGTGGTGCTCACATTGAGCTTATTAAGGCCGGGGCTGTATCAGGCTACCTGCCAGCAGATCCATCACACTTGCACACACTGACTGACCGGCAGGCCTCCCTCGGGATCCGTGTCAGTAACACAGAGCTGGTCACTCCTGTTCCTGTGCTGGAGGACCGGAGCGCCCACATCACGCAACGCTCAGAGCTGTAGCCTCATGTCAACTTTTGTTCCTGCGTCATGAGCTATAGCCAGATTTGGCTCAGCATGAAAGCAGAGATGGGGAAATGACTCATTATCTCACACTCATTTTGGATCAACTCCTGTTTTATATGGATACGAATGTTTATATGGACTCGACTTGCCCAGGGGTCAATGACGTGACATACTTTTTTATTTTTTAAATTTGAATCCTTTACATTGCTTAAAAAGAAACATTTCTCACACAAACTACTTACTTTGAAACTATATTTTGCTAAAGTTGCACACTCATTAACATAAGTTTAAGCACCTGTTTACAATTTTACTAAAAACTCATCAGCTAAGCTACTCATAGCATTAAATTTGAGAAATTATTCTAGAATTATTCTAGAAATTATTTTCATTTATTAGCAAAAAAGGATAAGGTTCCCAGGTTTTTGGATTTTGGATCAGCAAAAGCTTACATTCTCAATCATTTTTGATGACTTTGCACTGATAAAAAAGACAATACACTATGATAACACATTTATTGAATCAGAATATCGAGCTATTTCTAAATGTATTATATTATATTAATTATATTATATTATATTATATTATATTATAACCAGTGTATTATATTATCAAAATGAAGGTTATTGCTGGTCTTCAGTGATAAACATTGATTGCAACAGTGTATTATTTCTAATCTGTACTTACTACATTAAAGATAAATGCAAATATTTTTAACGATTTGCATCAAAATGTTTTTCAGTCAGTATTTTTATTCCTTTGTGGAAAAAATTGCAGACGAATTATATATAACTAATTTTAGACTCTAGTTTTTCTGATCCACCAATGCTGATGGAAATTTTAAGATGTTCAAATCACCAATACATAAATCTCTTTTTAAAGTGTGGTATTTCCACACATTTTTGTTCAGACACTTTTTGTTTATTTTCAGCTTAAAAAAAATGTTTTAATCTAAAGGCCTTTCCACACTGAGCGTGATGCGAAAAAGTGAGGCGAATCGCCGACGAACGGTGCTTTCACACCGAGCGCGAAACGATTGTTCGCCTTCTGCTAATTCACACCTGCACGCTAGGTGGCGCCGACCAGCAATGCATTTTTTCCTCAGAAATGTATCCTGTATATGGATTTAACATCGTCCGCTGCTCAATATACAGCATTAAATTAAGATAAATAAAGTTTGGATCTATGCCAGAAACACAAACTATCATAATGCTTACAAGAATAGGCTACATCCTAAAATATAATTAGAAGTACAATTAGTATCAAGCTACACTTGAGAATGTATGTAATTATTATTGTATTTGCTTACCCACTTTAAACCATCATTGAGTGCTTGTAATAACTTCCAATTGTGATCTATAGTTGATTTTGATTCTATAATAAGCTTTTTTCTTTGTATGTTTAATAACGCTACACTGCTAATATTTTTTAATAAGGATTTAAACATCCTTTATTGCTATAAAAATACCATGAGCTGCATACAAAACACATACAGAAAATATATCATTATAATCATATGTCTATTTGCTTTCATATTTCATGTGTAGAAAAAGAGTGAACATGCTCTGACTCAACACTGGCGCTCGTGGAAGAAAACGGACGGTGCTCTACAGATCACATAATTCAGCAGAGAATTAATAGGATACTCTTCTTGGGTGCAGTGTTGCCAACTGCTTTCAATTGAAAGTAGCTAAAACTGGTAGCTTAATGTCACTAGATGACATCATAATGGCAAATTCACTGATCGATATAAAGATGAATAGAGATCAGTGGGCAAGATGAGAACTTAGATAAGGTTTGTCCAAGACGTTGCTATATTTGTCCCTAAACTTTTGAAAAAAGTCTCAAAAGGGGTGGGGAAGTCGCTAAATCTAGCTACAAAACTGCTAAATTGGCAACACTGCTTCGGTGTTTGTTTACACTGGTTTTCGAAACAGCGCCCCCATTCTCACCCTTTTGGGTGACAGCAGTTGCTCTGGCCACATGATGTAATGCTCAAATCTTATTGGACGACCGGCGTTTTCGCCTTGCAAAACTGAAAAGATTTGTCAGACTGGTTGGAAAAAAAACATTCGCATTTTCGGTGCGTGAATGTTCGCGGTCTATGTGGAAGCATCCATAGAAATCTATTGTTTTATTCCAACGCGTCATCGCGTCCGATATTCATTTCGCTTTTTCGCGCTCAGCGTGGAAAGGCCTTAATTTTCCGAGGTGGAACAACCTAGAAGTACCATCATTGATCATTTATTTGTAAACAGTAATTTTGTCTTGAATCAAAATTGAATAATAAAAAGCAGGAATATTTAACTAAACATTTACTTCACTGCTAAAAAAGATGTTGAATGCCAAGTAGGGTCTTCTGAGAATACTGCGAGGAGCGTCTCGCTGCAGCCCACAAGATCCAGGGGGTGTGGTTGGATCCAGATCCAACTCCTCCCACCTTACATATACCTAAACCTACCCATCTCCACCCCCTGATCCCTAAACCCATCCATCTCCACCCCTAAACCTACCAATCTCCACCCCCTAGATGTGGATCCAACCACGCCCCCTGGATCTTGTGGGCTGCAGCGAGCCCTACTTGAATACTGCTGAGTGATAAATAAGTATTTTGAAAACAGCTGAGCTGGCATGGTAGCATGGCTAATTTTAGTGAACTCTTCCCCAGCACCACTTTTCAATCCTCTATGAAAAAACAGCATGATGCTATTTGTGTGGTTGTTTGTGTTTTTCTGTGTGTGTGTGTCAGAGGTGTAATCAGAACCGTTAAGTTGTCTCACCTAATAGCCGCCCTCCTGTTGATAGCATCTCCTCAACTTTTATTCACCTGTAATTTGACCTGTCAAGACGCGACCACCTCCCTCCACATTTCACCGCTATGAACAAATGACTTCCTCTCACTGTTTAGCTCTTTATTTTTTTTCTTCGTTCTCACTCCACCCTCCACACTGCTGTGCAGAAATGACGGAATTTGTGTGCACTGAAGCGCGGTGAAGGCAACGCATTCAGCTCAGTGGAAATCTACCCACATTAGCATTTGTCTCTGTTCCTTTTTATCCCTCCCTTCCCATTCTCTCTCGTCCTCTCTGGCATCCTTTCTGTCTATTCTGGATCAGACAAATAAAAGTTGTTGCCACTGGGTTGTCGGGCAGAGCGTTTGACGCTGTGTGTCTATGTGAGTGCATGTGCATTGGTTTTACTGCTGAGCAGAATACGGCTGAGATGTTTGTCTTTTACAAAAGAAACACTGCCTTAGTCCAGTGATGAGGCTCTTAGCTGGATACAGAGCTAATCGCTCGTTCACGCCCAGCAATCGATGGAGGAGGAGGAGGTGGAGAGCATTTTGTGTGCGTGTGTGTGTGTGTGTGTGTGTGTGCGCGCGCGCAGAGATCAATGCCGCCACTCAACTCGTGGTTTTGGCGGCGAGACAGAGCTTCTCAAATGGCTTTTCCCCAGAGGCCACACGTCCCTTCCCACAGATCTACAGAACCACGACCTTCAGAGTGAGAGATGGGGGAAAACTCTGAGCTGTGAAGATTAGAGGGATTTTTCAGCCACAAATGAAGATTCTGTCATCATTTAATTACCCTCATGTTGTTCCAAACTTGTGTCACTTTATTTTTTTTCCTGTGGAGCACAAAAGGAGATATTTTGAATAATATGCTGGCTGCTCTTTTCCAAGTGATTGCAATGAATAGCAATTGGACCCTTTAAGTTTCAAAAAGGAGACAAAGCATCATAAAAAGATCATAAAAGTTGTGCATATGACATGCAGTATTTTCAAAATCTTCTAAAGTGTTACGACAGTGTGAGGAACAGAGCAAAATATTAGTCATTCACGGACAGTCCTCCCCTTCAATGAGCCAGAATGTTTCATGTCAAAACAGTCAGGAATAATATTTCCAGATAAAATATCTATGGTTTCCTGTCAGTTCTGTCCCAAAATTTAAAGTATAAAAAATATATACATATATCATAATAATACTTAATAATAATAATAATTTTGTTTAAAAATAAATAAAATAGAAACACAAATATTCAAATAACCATGTTTAAATAAATAAATAAGTAAATATTTAAATAAAGCATAGATTTTTAAGTATTTAAACAACACAGACAGATATTTAAATAAATAGATATTCAAGTTGTTAAAGGATCCAAAGCAATTAAGAAAAGAGAAGAAACAAAGCAATTCATCAAGAGCCAACAGTATTTGTAATATACAATGTTAGGTTTATTAGACAACTATATATTATATCAATTATATGTTCAATTGTATATTCAAGACTTCTATATTTAAGGTACATTCAAAGTGACAGATAGTGTGAGAAAGAGACCAAAACTGAAGTCGTCCAATAACATTCCTCCCCTCTAATGAGCTGTTCACTGAAATGTTGAAAGAGTGAGTTTGAAATCTACAAAACAGATCATTTGACTACTTGAAGTTTTGAGTGCTTTTTAAAGCTTGAGGGCTACAGTCCCTATTCATTGTAACTTTTAAAAAGAGCAGCCAGTACATTATTCTAAATTTCTTATTTTGTGTTCTACAGACAAAGTCAGTCATGCAGGTTTGGAACGACATGAGGGTGGGTAAATAATGAACCCTTTAAATGAGATAAAGCGAGGGCAGACAGACAGAAAAAGAGGCAGGGATGTGTGAGTGAGACTGAGCACTGGGCAGCAGATTCAGCCGGGCCGTGTGTTTGTCTGCAGGGACAGTGTGAAGTGTGGTGTCTGAACAGTAGGGAGTGGGTTAATGGAATTCTATGCTAGACTGAGCGGCATGCCAACCTCACAATATGGCAGCAGTTTGGAAATTAAAATTGAATGTACTCCAAGAGGCTGTGAGAGAGAGGGCAGTGAGACAGGCACGTGTGGGATGGGCCGAAAGGACCCAGGCAATCCTACACATTCATTCTGCTGGTAAATAACAGCGGAATCATGGGAAAAGTGAGAGGCATGTAGAAATTCACTTGGAATGATTGTAAAAGTGTCGGAATTGAAATCAGCTCTGCATATTTTTAATTACAGTCATCTCTTGTACATATCACAGGATGTCAGTGGCATGTGCAATTTAAGAGTACTGCATAAAATGGCTGTTAGAAAGGAGTTTATCTGATGACCTGGTGGACAAAGCACATGTGCTAACATGTTGGAGTGTGGCATTTACATCAAATCTGTCTTGGATAGTTTTTAGAAAATATCCCTTCTGTTGTTTCCTGTCAGTTCTGTCCCATCTATTAAAGGTGAAAAATCTCATTTTATTTTATATTCAGTAGTTATGTAAAAAAAAAAAAAAAAAAAAAAATTAAATAGTCAAACAGACAGATATTTA
>JAFVLL020004993.1:0-43077 GCA_021397915.2 Tor tambroides | reverse complement strand
GCATATTACAGTAGTTAACTGTAAAATATATTTATGGTATTTTACTGGGCTTTTTTGCGGTAAGTAACTGTAAAATTACAGCAAAGTCTAACAGTAATGTTAGTGCCTATATATAAAACTAAAACCAACCTACCTGAATTATTCATCTTGTGTTTTATGTACTTGTAGTTTTTACCATCAACCTGCAAGGGGCTACAGATGGAAAATTAGCCTGTATGGCTAAATCTGGCACATTTACATGATGGACTTCGGAATTATCATAAATACAGTTTCCTAGTCGGAAATTGGCCATATAAGGCCTCTCTAAGGCCATTCATGTCCAATTTCTGACTAGGAAGCTCGTATTTACGATAATTCCGATAGCACGTGAATGCAGCATAAAGTGTCCCTTTTAAAATAAAGAATAAAGAATCTCTCGTTTACCTTAAAATAACCACAGTAATGTGAACCACAAGTGGTGAAATGGAAAGCCATATGACCCTTGAACTTTTAACTCATTAACAATGTATGCAGCATTACCCACCCAAACAAAAAATGCCATACAAGTAATATAAAACACAACAATAATGCATTAAACATTAACTAAACAAAATAACATAATACAAAGCACCGATATGAGGAAAAAATGGTATTAAAAAGAAAAAAACAATAAATGTCAATTCAGTCATAGATAATGAAATTTGATGCATCATGCAAGGAACATACATTTATACATTTTCACAGAGTATCCCATACTTTTTACTTACAAAAAGCATAATTTTACTGTAAATGTACACATAAACAATCAAGATGAAATTGAAGCGCAGACATTAAGCTTTAATTCAAGGGGCTGAACAAAAATATAATATAAACCCTCCCGGTTTCACAGACAAGGCTGAAGTCTAGTCCTAGACTAAAATGTAAATCTGAGTTGTTTCAACTGAAAGAAACTTGCACTGACTGATCTTAAAACATGTCAGTGCCTTTGTTTTGTCTTAAGATGCACACCGGGGGGCTGTTTCAAAAAACAAGTTTACCAAATAAACCAGGCTTATTTGGTAAACTTGTTTTATGAAACAGCCCCCAGTAATGCTTTTTTCTAAGGGATGTTTATAAATACTTAAATGTCCTAATTAAACTACGGCCTAATCCTGGCTTAGGCTAAGCCCTGTCTATGAGACCGGGTCAAAATGCTTATGAATTACAACCATTTTTATACACAGTCCCCCCATTTTCAGGGGCTCAAATGTAACTGGACAAATAAATAAAATCATAAATAAAATGTTCATTTTTAATATTTTGTTGAGAATCCATTTGTATGAAGCGCCATTATTTTATTTATTTATTTATTTATCTATTTTTTTTATTTCTTTTTTTTTGTACACTCAGGAAAAAAAGATAAAGCAATGGCTGTCCTGAGAATACCTCTGCCATGAGTCTTCCCTCATTCAAATTCTTTCCTCTCCTACATGTTCTGAGCTGAGGCAATACTGAGAATAGTTTCACAGGCATTGGAATTAGAGGTTTCATGCATTGACTGACACGAGCGTAAGGAGGTGAACACCCCTCAACTGCAGCCTTGATTCCGTGAGTTTGAGTTTATCATGGTTTGTACAGCCCAGAGGAGTGAGACGAACACACTGGAATGCTGTAGGCGGGAGAGTCTGTCATGCAAACCTGTCCCTTGTAGCTCAGAATGTCTCTTACAAAAGCCAGTTCACACATTTAATGATGTAAGAAACTAACCTGTTCTATCTGTGAACAACCTCATCTCACCCCTGAACACATGTAACAGTGTCTTATACTCACAGCATACTGTAGATAATGAATGAATGAATGTAGAGAAATAATGGAGAGAAAGGTTTTTGCAAATGAACTCTTCATATATATATATATATATATATAGTTATTGTTATTGCAAGTTATTGTGAGAGCTTAATTCCTTCTGCCTTTAAACCGTAAGTGTCTTAAAGGAGAAGTTCACTTTTAAAAAAACTTTTGCTGATAATTTACTCACCCCCATGTCATCCAAGATGTCCATGTCTTTCTTTCTTCAGTCGAAAAGAAATTAATGTTTTTGACGAAAACATTCCAGGATTTTCCCCCATATTATGGACTCTATTGGGACCCAAACGGTTCAAGGTCCAAATGACAGTTTCAGTGCAGCTTCAAAGGGCTTTAAACGATACCAGACGATGAATAAGGGTCTTATCTAGCGAAACGATCGGTCATTTCCAAAATAAATAAAAAAGTTTAAGTTTTATAAGCACAAACGCTAAGCCTTGCTCTGTTCTGTGATGCGCGTTGGTGACGTCATTGCATCACGCAATTACGTTGAAAAGGTCAAGCTTGACCTAGGCGGAAGTACCGTGTCAGTGTTTACAAATGTGCGGAAGGAGTACCATATACACATATTCATATGTCTTTGTGTCAGTTTATCGTTTAAAATGCCCGCTTTCGTGTAACGTAACCTGGGTGTTTTAATATTAACGCTTCACGTCAAGCTAGACCTTTTCAACGTAATTGCGTATTACGTTACGTCACCAACGCGCATCACAGAACAGAGCAAGGCGAGCGTTTGTGCTTATAAAACTTAAACTTTTTTATTTATTTTGGAAATGACCGATCGTTTCGCTAGATAAGACCCTTATTCATCATCTAGTATCGTTTAAAGCCCTTTGAAGCTGCACTGAAACTGTCATTTGGACCTTGAACCGTTTGGGTCCCAATAGAGTCCATTATATGGGGGAAAATCCTGGAATGTTTTCGTCAAAAACATTAATTTCTTTTCGACTGAAGAAAGAAAGACATGGACATCTTGGATGACATGGGGGTGAGTAAATTATCAGCAAAAGTTTTTTTAAAAGTGAACTTCTCCTTTAAGGACTGTTCCACAAGTGCATGTACAATAATTGTTTATGGTTAATTTCCAATCAAATTCTTTTTTTAAAATAAGTAAGTAAATAAATAAATCAATCAATCTAACTGAAACCTGAGGGTGAGATTTTAAGGATTTGAAAATAATTAGTAATAATGAATAAATAAATACATAAAATATTAACTTTTATAACATATCATACCAAGTGAATATTAAAACATAACATATGTGACCCTGGACCACAAAACCAGTCTTAAGTCGCTGGGGTATATTTGTAGCAATAGCCAAAAACACATTGTATGGGTCAAAATTATCGATTTTTTTTATGCCAAAAATCATTAGGATATTATGTAACGATCATGCTCCATGAAGATATTTTGTAAATTTCTTACCGTAAATATATCAAAACTTCATTTTTGATTAGTAATATGCATTGCTAGGAACTTCATTTGGACAATTTTAAAGGCGATTTTCTCAATATTTAGATTTTTTGGCACCCTCACATTCCAGATTTTCAAATAGTTGTATCTCGGCCAAATATTGTTCTATCCTAACAAACCATACATCAATGGAAAGCTTATTTATTCAGCTTTCAGATGATGTATAAATCTCAATTTCAAAAAACTGACACTTAAGACTGGTTTTGTGCTCCAGGGTCGCATATTATTCAAATTTAAAGTGAAAAATAAATACATACATACATACACAGGCTACATCTATCTAATCTGATTCCAAAGCTGATTTAAACCTAGAAAGAAACAAAGTTTTTTTTATGAGTAGCACATAGTAGTCTCACTTTCATTTGTAATTCATTAAAGGATGTGGCTCATTCTTAGAGAAATTATAGGTTTTGCTCAGCTCCCGCTTCATGACTGATGGCAAAACTAGCATTTCCATCTACAACGAGTCACCTCCCATTATATGTTCGCAGACAGTTCGTAGAAAGGACAACACGTCATGCACTGCGAATATGTTTCAACATGGGACAAAACAAATGCTGGTCACCATAGTTACCATTTATGTACCCATATAATAATGGAGAAGCTGGAGACAAATATCCAATAGATCTGAATATTAAAAAAAAATAGCAAAATATGTGACATTTGCACTTTAATTTAAGAAATAAAAAATCATGACTTGAAAGCATGCATATCACATGCAGTTCCACACTTGCTTCTTATACATAACAAAAAAAAACACTTAATAAACTTAATTCATATAATAAACTAATTGATATTAAAAGCTGATAAAATTCCCTTCATTTTCTATAACAATATGGACCACCTACATCCGTAGAAACTGAGAAGCTGAAAATGGCTTTCACATGAGTGCACACTCAAGAACAGGGACAGTGCAATCATTGTGAGGACATCCCACCCGGACTAAAGCTATATTGCGTAAATAGATACCACAGGCATTGGAGTAAAGGTTTCGTGCCTGGATGGCGTGAATCGAGTTACAGCAAGTAAAAGGCAGGGAAAGCCTCCCACGACTCCAGCCATGATTTCATGACGAGTTACTCTGATTGGTTCAGCTGTGCAATGAGGCCAACACACTGGAATGTCCTTGTATCTGAGGGAGTTTGTCAATCATACCTCTCCCTTGTCATGTGCATAGATTGATGCGTTTCTGAGGCGTCTCACCCTCCAGCAGTTTATGTTTGTAATGATGTCAGAAACAAACCGGTTCTCCTTCCAAACCACCTACATCCACAGCCTCCTCATTCTGCTCCCGAACTCACGTGCAAGTCTTTATATGGGTGTCTTCAGCTATGGGCACAAATAAAGCTTCCTAAAGGGAGTTTCAGAGAAGAACCATTTATGGTTCCTTAAAGAAGCTTTCAGTGAGTTACAAGAACCATTTTTTCTTAGTGTGAAGAACATTTTAATAATCTAAAGAACCTTTTTCAATTACAAAGCATTGTTTGTGCAATGGGAAGGTTACATAGATGTTAAAGTTTCTTCATGGAAACATGGATGCCAATAAACAACCTATTTTGAACATTTATGGACACACCTATTACAATCTCGCTAGTTTAATTTGTCCACAAACATTGTCTAATAGTTTACGGAAGAATTTTTATATTTTTTTTAATTGTGGCGTCCTTTGTCATAGCATTTTCCACATCCTAAATGTATACAATTGTATAATATTTTCACAATTACACTGTAAAAAAAATTGTTCCAAAAAGTTGTTTCAACTTAAAATAATTTGTTACCCCGCTGACTTAAAATAAAATTAAATTTTTAGTTGAGTCAACTTGAAATTTTAAGTTACTCAATGTTAAATTAAAGGACAACTGGAATATTTTAGTTGAATAAACAAAACATTTTAAGTCAGCGGGGTAACAAATTATTTTAAGTTGAAACAACATTTTTTTTTACAGTGTACTTTGTGTAATTTCGTGATATTACTGTACAGCTTGATTTTTTTAATGTGATTAAATGAATTTTTAATGTGATTTTCAAAGAAAAAATAATAATTTAAAAAAAAATAATAATCTCATTGGACATACAATACCATTCGATTTTTTTGAAATATCTTTATCCAGCAAGGATGTGTTCAATTTTAAATAAACACTATTCTATTCTATTCTGAAAACTCCTGAAATATTTGTATCACAGTTTCCACAAAAAATATTAAGCAGCACAACTGTTTTCAGCAATGATAATAAGAAATGTTTATTGAACATCAAATCAGCATACATAGAATGATTTTTGAAGGATCATGTGACACTGAAAACTGGAGTAATGATGCTAAAAAATTAAGCTTTGCATCAAAGGAATAAATTACATTTTAAAACACATGCAAGTAGAAGTTAGTTATTTGAAATAGTAATAATATTTCACAGTATTACTGTTTTTGCTGTATTTTTTATCAAATAAATGCAGCCTTGGCAAGAGACATTAAATAACTTTAATTTGAATAATAATAAGACTGCTCATCACTGAACAAAGATGTGGATTTTGGCGGGAAACCAAACTGTCATCACTCTCTATAACCTCATCCTCTCATTGTATGACTCTGAGAATGATATGATTCACTTGATGATATCTGTGCAGCAGCTGGCCACATGACTGGGAACAAAGAGCATTCCTACCTACAAACATCTCGTCTGCTTTGACGGGCATCAGCCATCATCAGACCTGATGAAATGTGAGATGCGTCATGTCTTCCCTCAGCAGGGACTACTGTATGGTGAAGCGAAGCAAACGGATGAACTGTAAGAATGGGAAATATGTGCTTACCATCTGTAAGACATGAGCACATACAAATTTCTCAGTCATCCATTACATTCAATGTCTTTTGTAAAACAATAATTTTATTTATTCAGTCTCAGGGTACAGCAGGTGTGTCTCTCTCATTCCTCCACCTCCCTGAACTCTGATTTAACCACAAGTTTTGGTGATTTATTCAGTTTAGTGAATGAAGCAACAGACTGGAATGTCCTTGTGTGACAGTTTGTCATACATACTGTTCCTCTCCCTTGTCATCTGAAGTGATTTATGTAATTCAACGGTGTTTCCCCTCCCAACCAGCTTGCCTTTTTAATATTCTATCTCTGAGTGGACCGAATTAATGACCTTATTGAATATTATATCATTCATAATCATATATGATGGTGTGTTAGCACTGGCTACACAATACAAGTTAACAAACAAACTCCTGTCTTTATGTGTAATGCTGTTCTTAGACAGCGCTTCATTCTGACAGAATGATGTATTATTACATTATGTCTTCTAGAGAGAGGAAATATTGCTGATGATCCTCAGGTGTGTTCATGGGTACATGCTGGGATGTCGATGTTCCCTAGGTTTAACTGAATCCCCCAAAGGCTTCTGGCCGAGCGCCAGATCTTTTGTTCTTGGCACACATGATTCCCTGAATGAGGCTTCTCTGTGCTTTAAGAATTTCTATGAAAAGAAGAGACACTCACATTTTTGGTGCAGTAAGTTGATAGCACAGGGGAATCGGGGCTTTGTTGTCACAGGCGCAAACAGGAAAGGTGAGGGGCCAGGGAAAGGAACAGTGAAAGCAAGCTGTTTTTGTTAGTATGTCCTGTAGGCTACACATGTTCTTTAACGCAGGAGGTACTGTATTATATGACCCTATAACATAAAATGTGCCATGTTTAAAGACCTAGAAGTTGAGGAATTATTGAAACGCCAGTGACTGAACCAAGCAAACATGCAGTTGTCAGTGCATGCCAAGAATTGTCAATGTGTTACTTAAACACCCTGTAATCTAACACAAATTAACAAATATACAATTTATTTGAATTTTTGTAAACTTTCAGTCTCCATATGAATAACAAATTAAATTATTAATTTATAAATTAAAATGATGACATAAAATAGTTCTAAAATAAAAGTTATGAAAATCTAAAAGCATATCTAAACATATATTTTTTAGCATACACACACATTTTCTACATTTGCCCACTGACAAAGAAATGAGCAGTCTATAATTTTAATGGTAGGTTTATTTGAACAGTGAGAGACAGAATAACAACAAAAAAATCCAGAAAAACGCATTTCAAAAAAGTTATAAATTGATTTGCATTTTAATGAGTCAAATAAGTATTTGATCCCCTATCAATCAGCAAGATTTCTGGCTCTCAGGTGTCTTTTGTACAGGTAAGGAGCTGAGATTAGGAGTACTCTCTTAAAGGGAGTGCTCCTAATCTCAGTTTGTTAAAAGACACCTGTCCACAGAAGCAATCAATCAATCAGATTCCAAACTCTCCACCATGGCCAAGACCAAAGAGCTGTCCAAGGGTGTCAGGGAAAAGATTGTAGACCTACACAAGGCTTTTCTCCAAGCCAATCAGCTTGGTGAAAAGGTGACAACAGTTGGTGCGATCATTCGCAAATGGAAGAAACACAAAATAACTGTCAGTCTCCCTCGGTCTGGGGCTCCATGCAAGATCTCACCTTGTGGAGTTTCAATGATCATGAGAACAGTGAGGAATCAGCCCAGAAGTATACGGGAGGATCTTGTCAATGATCTCAAGGCAGCTGGGACCATAGTCACCAAGAAAACAACTGGTAACACTACGCTGTGAAGGACTGAAATCCTGCTCAAGAAAGCACATGTACAGGCCCGTCTGACATTTGCCAGTGATTCAGAGGAGAACTGGGTGAAAGTTTTGAGATCAGATGAGATCAAAATGGAGCTCTTTGGCATCAACTCAACTCGCCGTTTGGAGGAGGAGGAATGCTTCCTATGACCCCAAGAACACCATCCCCACCGTCAAACATGGAGATGGAAACATTATGCTTTGGGGGTGTTTTTCTGCTAAGGGGACAGAACAACTGCACCGCATCAAAGGGACGACGGAGGGGGCTATGTACCGTCAGGGCCAGGGCATTGAAGCCAGCCAGGGCATTGAAAATGGGTCGTGGATGGGTATTCCAGCATGTCAATGACCCAAAACACACGGCCAAGGCAACAAAGGGGTGGCTCAAGAAGAAGCACATTAAGGTCCTGGAGTGGCCTAGCCAGTCTCCAGACCTTAATCCCATAGAAAATCTGTGGAGGGAGCTGAAAGTTGCCAAATATCAGCTTCAAAACCTTAATGACTTGGAGAGGATCTGCAAAGAGGTGTGGGACACAATCCCTCCTGAGATGTGTGCAAACCTGGTGGCCAACAACAAGAAACGTCTGACCTCTGTGATTGCCAACAAGGGTTTTGCCACCAAGTACTAAGTCAAGTTTTGCGAAGGGGTCAAATACATATTTGACTCATTAAAATGCAAATCAATTATTTGAAATGCATTTTTCTGGAATTTTTTGTTGTTATTCTGTCTCTCACTGTTCAAATAAACCTACCATTAACTGACTGATCATTTCTTTGTCAGTGGGCAAACGTACAAAATCAGCAGGGGATCAAATAATTTTTTCCCCACTGTATACACACACACACACACACAATTACTATTTTAACTTTTATATTTTTACATTAACTTTTTATATTTACTATTTTTATATTTACTTTTTATATTCTAATTACTATACATTAATAATTACTATACATTGTAGTAATTATAATTTATATTTTTTAAATATTTAAGTATATGTACACTGTGTATGTGTGTATATACACATACTCAATGCAATAACATTTATATTTTTATTTATACATTTTAATTTATTATTATTATTAAAATGCATATCATGATAAAATTTTATTTTTATTTTAAAATTAATAAAATTGTAAATTATGAAATCAAAATTACAAAAGCCTAAAGTACAATGTTTAACATACACGCGTGCGTACGCGTGCGTGCGTGCGTGCGTGTGTGTGTGTAAAATTACTATAACTTTTTGAGAGAGAGATGAATAAAAATAATAATATAACTGCATTGTAGTAAATATAATTTGTAAAATATTTAAGTATATTGTGAGTGTGTGTATATACATATTATACTTCTATCATTTTAATTTTATAAAATATGTTATAATAAAATTTAAATATTAATAAATTGTTATATTAATTTAAACTATGAAATCATAGTTACAAAAATGTGTGCGTGCGTGCGTGCATGTGCGTGCGTGCGTGCGTGCGTGTGTGTGTGTGTGTGTGTGTGTGTGTGTGAAAAATTGCTAACTTTTTATTAGAAAGAGAGGGGTAGATATTAATAAAAAGCAATACAATTAATATATATATTGTAATTATAATTTATTAGAACTTTTAAAAATGTGTTTAAATATATATACAGCATATGTGACCCTGAACCACAAAACCAGTCTTAAGTTGCACGGGTATATTTGTAGCAATAGCAATAGCAATTATGCAAAAAATCATTAGGACATTAAGTAAAGATCATGTTCCATGAAGATATTTAGTAAATTTCCTACTGCAAATATATCAAAACTTAATTTGTTGATTAGTAATATGCATTGCTAAGAACTTCATTTGATTTTCTCAATATTTTGATTTTTTTGCACCCTCAGATTCCAGATTTCAAATAGTTGTATCTCAGCCAAATACTGTCCGATCCTAACAAACCATACGTCAATGGAAAGATGATGTATAAATCTCAATTTTTTAAAAATTTACCCTTATGACTGGTTTTGTGGACGAGGGTCACATATATGCAGTGTATATATACATACATTTATTTTAGAGAGAGATCAAAATTACATTAAAAATAATTTATAATACATTTTTGAAAATACGTTTTCAGTAATACTTTTTATTCTGCAAGGATGCATTAAATTGATCAATGTCATACTTGCCCGTGGCCAAACTGAAGGAGAGTCACATGAGTCAGAGACGGTTGCTAGGGAATGCATTTTTCCTCTCTGATATATTTGCCTCACCTTCTCCTTTTGTTATGGGATGGTATCAATTCTATTTTCTGTCTGTTGTCAGAGAACGGCCTCTTCTCCACCTTTTATATTACAAACTCATACATTCACCCTGCTTTGGAATGCCACTGACGCAGTTAGAAAGGTTATTCATAAATTCAAATTCTTTTTAAGGTCAGGACATTTACTTCTGGACAGTATGCTAATACATGCTAAATGGCAGAAAATCGGGGTTGATGCTATAGTATACAAGCTTGCATAATCAAACCAAGTTTATAATGTCAATAAAGAAGAAAATACCAACAGAATAAGTCATTTCAAACTGTTTTTGAGGTTAAAGTATACATATTTGATTGTTGAACCTAATATTTTTGCAACATCTTTCAGTAATAAATGAGGTATTCTTCAAAGAAAACAAAAATATACCACAGTCTATCAGCTCATTTGGAGATATTTTCCCCTCTGGACAGAAGAATTCCTGTCGCTTTTGTAAGCGGATGTTTTATGGGAGAATAACTCCGAACAAAGGTTCATGATATCTTACTGTCAGCATGATGTATGAACTCAAACATACTTCCCTCCAAAATCTCAACAATCTTCACTCAATTACAAAAACAGCCTCAGGTCTGTTTTAAATATCAATCAGTAATCAGTCTGTTGCTGTCTTCCTCACAACTCAAATGTAAACATAATATAGTTTAGTTTCGAATTTTGTTTAATTTAAAAGCATATATTTTTGTCATTATACTTGTTTTTGCAAGTATAAACAATTAAATCAGACCTTTAATAGAATCTTTGTTTACATTAATCATAACTTTGATTAAATGAAATAACTACATACAGTACATTATTTTCTTCAATGTAGGCCTAAATATTGCATCAGATTACAACCTTCCTTAAAACATATGGATAAAGTTGATTACAGCGTCTCCTAGTGGTGAACTTTTAAATGAGAATATTTAACCTGAAAAGTGAGAGCTTGTTAACCTTGTTCACACACACACACACACACCCACAAACTCAAAGTATAATATAAATATATCTGAAGAAATGTCTTTATAAGGCAGCAAGAACAATCTAAACACGAACTTTACCAACTATCCAAGTTCATCTGCTGACCTACTAACCTGTTTAAGTTGGGAAAATAGAAAAAATCCTCAAGTGAGATCTCAAACTATACCAATTATAAATCTCACAAATGTCTACAAGTACATTATGTCCTTGGCAAACACTTTCTTTTCTGTAAACTTGACCTGCAATACAGCATTGCAACAAAGTTTGAATGTTCAGGAATCCAAACATTCCTGCTGATCTTTGACGTCTGTAGTTTTTGTTCTCTATAGAGCCTAGAACAATTGCATACCTTTGTGGCCTCATTATGCTTATAATGAGAAAATGGATTAGAATGTGTTACAATGTGTCCAGATTAGCCGTTAAACCTCAAGCATTCTTTATTGAATAATTAGAGCTATAGTTTGTCCTTTGTCTTAGGTTCTCAGAAAATAGAGGGACAAGGACATATATAATCAGGTCATTCTGTGTGCTGTTCAAGCAGGTGACAGGACGACATCCGGTACTGAGTCCCAAAATGTTGTGTATTAATCTTGTGTAGTGGTGAGAAACAACATTTTGAACAATATTTGAAATGTCCAAAAAAAAAAAAAGATTCATCAGATAATAAAAGTGAAAGCATTCAAACAACAAATCCAGTGTGAAATGCATTTTTAAACCATGAGCACAAAGTATTGATTGCTTGTTCAAGAAATACATAACAGCATATGAATCAATGAATCAAAAGGCATTATTTAATGACACACTACCAGTCAAAAGTTTGGATACATCTGACTAAATTTATGCAGGATTTCTCATTATTTGTACAACCTTTTGATAAAAAGCTATGCTTATATGCTTGAAGCTGATTATTTATTATTTTATGATGTTATTATTTTTCTATGATGTTATTATTTTTTTAAAGCGGACAATTTTTGTCCAAAAAGTCTTGACTCTTTGCAACAGTTAAAGACACCAAACACAACTTAGAATGAACCATGCAACATTCACATGGCCTGATTGGATGTTTTGCATTGGCACCACTGATCATAAAACCATTAGCTTTTTAAGCTGTAATTTTCATTTTTGAAGTACACCTATATTGTAGACAGACCTGTCTGTACTGCACAACTTGCGTCATGAGTGACCTAAATATGAGTATTTTATATCCATCTCCTGTGCTAATGTTCCAGAACACTTTACGGTTGTCATTTTCTTAAGCCTACATATGACTACGTAATTACATGAGTAACTACTGAGTAATAACATAAATTGTTTTCACTTTATCTGTAATCTAGCAACGCGCTGCTGTAAGTAGGCCAAGACATGATGTTACCTACTGCACCTTCTTTCCTGGCTTGCAGGACATGTTGTATGGATGGCCTTGGACGGACAATCATTTATGAATTTCATAACATTGTGATAAACTTGACAGCATCTCTGAAGAAACATGAAAAAAAAAATGAAATAAAAACTGAAAACATGAAATAAAACTGTTAGTTTGCTTATTAGCCCGTTAGCATTAGCCAGCGGTTTACGCAATAACAGATGAAGGCTAATCCTTCAAAGTCAATCTGATCCTGTGAGATATGACTCAATAATCCTCAAAATCATCATGGACAGAGATTATACACAGCCGCCCAGAGGTATTTCACACACCTCGACCAGTTAAAATGCATTCCTTTCAGTATTAGATATAAAATATAATGGCATCTGGGAACAGCTGATGCTTTATCAGAACTAACTTCACTTTTCTGAACAGAAATAAATTTTAGTTAACTGATTTTAAGGTCATTTTTTTGTGGATACATGTCTCTTTCCTCAGGTGTAGTTCATCTTCTACTAATGTTTGACAACCAGAAGTATGCAAATACTTTAATTTTTTGTCTTTCAGTCCCTTTTGCATATGATTCAGTTGAAATACATGAACTCAAAAGAAATGCTCATATGGTTTAAACAATGACAGATCCATTATACCCATTACATGCGACTACATAAATAATCAAGGATGATATAATGGTCTACTTACATCCTGATGATTTCAAAATAAAGATGTTTTTCCCTTTTTTTTTTTCTTTTTTTTTTTTGAAGGCCTGGAGATTTTTAACATGTTACTTACCCAGAATGTATAAGGAACAAAACTAAAACTGGGTGAATCATTCAAAGTGATATTTAATTTCAAAGAACATAACAGATTAAGACATCTGCAATATGTATTTAGCTCTGTTCTAAATGCAGAAGATAACAAATTTAAATAATAAAAATGGATTTAAAAGCGCTACTTTTCACAAAATTAAGTGGAATTAGTTTAAGTAAAACGCAGTGTACCCTTTTTATATTTGGCCCCAAACGACTGGCTTTTTTCTGACCGATAAATGGCTGAAATTTCATTATGCTTTCTAAAATATATTAATATTTATCTACACAATTTATTAAACACTAAATTAAACAAACTAATTGTCACGGTGCACACAGCAGGGAGGAACAAGGAACACGAGACGAGGATGTAACTCAAAATAATAGTCTTTAATGAAGACATCAAGGCAAGACAAGGCAGACACACAGGAACACCGGGGAGTAACGAGTAGACCAGACGACACAAAACTGAACAGGCAGGAACTAAAATACACAGGTTAATGAGACAAACACAGCTGAACAGACTTAACGAATAATCACATAAAGGACAGGAAACAAACCACATATGGACACAAGAGGTGGGAACACATGACACACGACAGAGGACTGACATAACTCCCCCCTCCCGAAAGGCTCGTCCCGAGCCTTAACAGTTCCACCGGGGAGCGGGGGTGGGCACTCTGGAGGCCCCTCAGGACAGACACGGACAGGAACACAGGACGGGACCTCCAGAGCGGAACAGACAGACAGAGGCCATGGCAGGGCTAGGAGCTCTGGCGGCCATGGTGGAGCTGGGAGCTCAGGAGGCCATGGCGGTGCAGGGAGCTCAGGAGGCCATGGCGGATGGTCCTAGTGGCCGTGGCCTCGGTCCCCTCGGCCCAGCCACTCCACCCAGAGCTCTACTACCCCCCCCCCCCCCCAAAATTTCCTTGGGGAATCTAGGGGGTATCAGGAGCCCTCTGGGGCTAGACATACAAAACAGGCACAGGACAGCCCTGCCCTCCAGGGCTAGACACACAGGACAAGACAGGACAGCCCCCAGGAACAGGAAGCCCTCCTGTTGAGGCTTCTTCTGGGCATGACAAGGAGTCAGGGGCCCTCACAGGGTCCCTCAGCAACCGCCTCCACTTCCGCGACAAGGGGGCCGGGAATGGCCTCCATGGCCACAAGACAAGGAGCCGCCTGCCCCAAACGAGTCTCCATGGACCAGACCAACAAGACAGGGTAGATTAAAATGTTCCTGAGGGCACGACAAGACTTAAAAACCATGACTCCGAGAACATGGCACGGCACTCCTGGCCGTGTTGTGGACTGGATCCATGGGGCCTGAGTCAGCGGCGGGCCGGCGGCCTAGGGTGAGCCGCGGACGGCGGCATGATCTCCCGCGAACGGCGGGCCTGGGTGAGCCGCAGACGGCGGCGTCGATCTCCCGCGAACGGCGGGCTTGGGGGAGCCACCTACGGCAGGTTGGCTTTCCCCACGGACGGCGGACTTAAGGGAGCCGCAGACGGCGGCGTGACTTGAGGGAGCCGCGGACGGCGGTTTGGCCTTCCCCGCGGATGGCGGACTTGAGTGAGCGGCAGGCTTCGGAGAACCGCGGACGGCGGCGGATATCTCCCGCGATCGGCAGGCCTGGGTAAGCCGCGGACTCGCGCCACTCACGGCGGTCCCGCCGAACTCCCACGCTGCATTCACGGGCTAAGGCGGGAGGACGAGCGGCAACTTCCATGCCGCGGGACAAACAGACAAGAACAAAAAAAAAGAAAAAAACACCTTTTCAAAAAACAAACAAAACAAAACGAGGTGAAGGGGTGCCGCTTACAGTTTTAGTCTGGTCTTCTGTTACGGTGCACACAGCAAGGAGGAACACGAGATGAGGATGTAACTCAAAATAATAGTCTTTAATGAAGACATCAGGGCAAGGCAAGGCAGACACACAGGAACACCAGGGAGTAACGAGTAGACCAGACGACACTGAGCAGGCAGGAACTAAAATACACAGGTTAATGAGACAAACACAGCTGAACAGACTTAACTAATAATCACATTAAACAAGGACAGGAAACAAACCAAATATGGACACAAGAGGTGGGAACACATGACACACACGAAAGAGGACTGACACTAATGAACGTCACGCTTTATTTACACTATTCAAGAACACACATCTGCACTGGTTTTGATTCAGTCGATTTGACCCAGTCCCACTGAATAGTGGGTTTAAAAATTGTACCAGCCTCTAAAAGAGTAGATATGTGCTTAACTGTCCTGTGAATCTGACCTATTTCTATGTTTATGCTTAGTTTCTACCCATTAAGGTGGGATTTACCTCTAAAGTGCATCTCTGTACATTTCTATTTACAGTAACACATACTATATAAAACAGCCAAACTAGACAGAGGTCGTGTCGTTGAGTGTTGAAATGGCCATGTTTCTCAGATTGGCTTGTACAGCAGGGTTGTGACATATTTCTTCTTGTACCGATGTGTGGCACTCAGGACCATAACGCCATCCTGTCAGAGAGCCAGAAGAGATACAGTCATCAGAACAGACTTGAAATCAATAGCACTTCATCTCACAGAGCTCAAAGTTGGTTTCTTACCTTAATAGACAGAGCATACAGGTGATTAAGCATGACGTGATTGGGCTCAGGGAGCAAAGCTGGATCACACTGTGAGGAAACAAGAGCGTAATAAAGTGTAAAAATAAAATAATTATTCTATGTAGATCAAAGCTCAAATTCTGGGTGTCTCTTTATTTTATATAATCTCATTTAAAATGATAGTTTACTAAGGGTTTTTTTTTTGGCAAGTTAAACTTTCATTTCTCATAGAAATTTTCCATGATTTTCTCAATTATTAAAATTTAAATCAATTCAGTAGCATTTGATCGTGATCAATTAGAAACCAATTGACCAATTCACTTAAAAAAAAAAAAAAGGGAAAAAAAACACCCAAAAGAATGACTCATTCACAAATCAGGCATCACTATTCCTTGCAAGAAAGTTTTACTCTATAATATTATTAAACAGAGCAATATATAACAATAGATTACAATAAGTTATTGTAACACATGTAATAGATGATATCCTGTATGTGACCCTGGACCACAAAACCATGGGTATAAAAGCACAGGTATATTTGTAGCAATAGCCAACAATACATAGTATGGATCAAAATGATCGATTTTTCTTTAATGCCAAATATCATTAGGATATTAAGTAAAGATCATGTTTTATGAAGATATCTGTAAATTTTCTACCGCAAATATATCAAAAATTTTTGATTAGTAATATGCATTGCTAAGAACTTCATTTGGACAACTTTAAAGGCGATTTTCTCAATATTTAGATTTTTTTTTTTTTGCACTCTCAGATTCCAGATATTCAAATAGTTGTATCTCAGCCAAATATTGTCATATCCTAACAAACCATACATCAATGGAAAGCTTTATTCAGCTTTCAAATGATGTATAAATCTCAATTTCAAAAAAACTGACCCTTATGACTGGTTTTGTGGTCCAGGGTCACATATTTTATAGCAGAGCAGAGTTCATAACATTATAGATTCTAATGTTGTATAAATTCTAAAGTAAAGTACAATAGTGTTTATTTATTTATTCATTTTTTTCAAGCATCTTCTGATATTTCTAGGGCCCTATGAAATACAACTAGAATTTTTTTTTTCCCCAAAATTAAATTTTATTGGAATTTCAGCTCTTGAGATAAAGTTCATGTGGAATGTCCTCATATTGTGAGATGGCAGACTTTTTGCAGTTTTATAATCTCAGACACTAGTCGAAATATAATGCTTTGAATTTTTTGATTAATTGTACAGTCTTACTTTTGATATACAAATTTTGTGACATTCCATCTTTATAACTGAATTCCACAATTCCATCTGCATTTTCCGCATTGGGGAACTCATAGGGTGCCATATGGAATCAAATAATTTCATAAAATGATAATCAAACCTGTCACATTTATAGGCCGAATGCGATGTCTCCTGTAGATACTCACTGAGATGCCTGTGTCCTTATTGAGGATGACCTGTAGAAGATGAGGGGGCAGAATGGGTGGAGATTTGAACTTCTCCTCCTGTTTGGGTACATAAGCGTCCTGGTGGTACGGCCCAGGAGGAGAGCTGGACAGGTCTATAATCAATAAAAACAACGTGTCACAACAGCCCATAACTGACTGTTAAAACCACTTCTGCGTAATCATAAGTTAGGCAGCAAATCATTTTCAGCTTATGATTAAAAGGCTGCAGAAAAGATGAGAAGATGGTTGGTTGCGTTCACACCTGACATGTCAGAGCATTTCTGTGAATCCACCATGAGCGCATCGAACACCTCAAAGTCTGTCTTCTTCACCTGGATGATGTTGTTGACCGTGCCGAGCTGGTTGGTCACCACAGGCTAAAGAGAAGAAACGGTCAGTGTTATGATGGTTTTACAGTACTAATGTAGGATGGCGATGATTGATGTCTCCCTCACCTCTGTTGGGTCATGAGTCCACTGTCCATCCACAAAGAATTTATACTGGTGCTCACCCTCAGGCAAATCCACAATCGCCACAAAGTTGTTTTGACTATTGAAGAAACAAGTAAAAATGAATGTTAAATTAACTGGATTTGAGGTTTATCTTATATCAGCAGAATAATTTCAGCAGAAGACTTATGTAGTAGTGATATATTAGAATTATTAATATACTATAATATTTCTATCAATATTTTGAATTAACTTTTGTTTTATAATATCAGTTTTTATTTTCATTTTAGTTCAATTTTAGTAATTTTATATTAATTTATTTGTATTCCTATTTAGTAGGGCTGTCAGTTTAACACATTAATTAGGTGTGATTATTTATGGAAATGATGCGTTAAAATTATTAACATATTTAATGAATCCAATGCTTTTCTCATTTAACACAATAATGACTTTAAGTTTTCTTTTGGGTGGTAATTTCTCAACCCAAATAGATGTGCGATTCATTTACGATTAATATGATTAATTAATCGGCACGTCATGTAATTAATAAGATTTTAAAAATGTAAATGTTTGATAGCCCTACAGTTTAGGTAATATTTAGTTTTATTTTGTTTTTTTACTTCAGTTTTTTGTTTTTATTTATATGCAGTTAGTCCTTTTAGTGCTTCAACTGTTACCAAAACAACATTTCTAATTTTCATTCTTTTCAAGTTTTTCTTCAATTTTGTATATTTTACTTCATTTCAATTAAGAAATATATTTTAATAGTTTCAGTTAACGTTAACTCTTACATACCTCCTTATCAACGGTATCTTATTGGTCCAATTATTAAAAGAGCCAGAAATATAGACTTCCTTTCCAACTCCTGTCCACCGAAATACAGTGGGTCGATCTAAAGCAGGAACCTTTTCACTGGTCTCCAGGTCTGATCTCCAGTCAATGAACTCCTCTTTTTCTAATGGCGCCTAATAGAAGATTAAGGACAGAACATATTACCATCAATCATATTCTTCATAAACGAATATTTAATGTGAGCCAACACACTTTGATGTCCTCCCCGTGAAAAATATCAGCATCCTCTGGGCTGTCCATCAGGATTTTAGGACGGTCTCCTTCCTTGGTTCCTCGACTATCCCTCCTGTGGGCCTTTTCCTGGCCCATGCCGGCCCTCTCACTGCTTGTGTTCCCCATAGTGCTCCTAACAAGCCTTTCCAGAGGTCACACAGGGTGAGTGGCCAGCTGGCTGAACTTAAAATGATCTGTAAAACAAAACAAACACCACAATAATGGAAGAAACATTGTGATCTTAATGTGTGGATAACATGAATTTCCAAGCAGTGTTGACTTAACTGACTCTGAAAGTTCAGCATGATTTTGAACTCACTCTTTATTTTCTTTTGCAGTTAATTCAACTCCAGACGCCAATCAGTCTGGCCTCATTAAATGGTTTGACAGAGTTGAAAATTTTCTTTCTGGGTGTATTGCTTTTTAAAACCATGATTTGCTACTTGCTAACACTGTTGCCAACTACCTTCAATGAAAAGTAGCTAAAGCCTGCTTGCTAAATGTTGCTAGATGTGTCTCTGAAAACTAGATAAGGTTTGTCCAAGAAGGTGCTAGATTTGTCACTCATTCGTTTATTTTTTATTTATTCACTAAAGGGGTCTGAAAAGTTGCTAAATCTAGCATAAAGTTGCTTAGTTGGCAACACTGCTTTGGTAAAGTTATTTAACAAAGGTGATATCTGTAAATTTGTGTAAATTTGTGAAAAAAAAAAAACATTCTCATTCTATTGGACAGGCCTAATTTTATTTTATAAATATTTTGTGTATGCTCATGAATTCAAATTCAAAATATGCAAGTCTAATTTACACGTACTCAACAAAACAATATTTGGAAGCGTTGTCAGCTCCATTAATTTAACTGCGTATTTCATTGCTAAGATCTCAGTAACCTCCAGGCACAGTTTCCACAGCTGTATTTTTCCACATAGTTTCAGAAAACCTTACTCCACTGCAAGGTCACGAGATTTCAAAGGACGCCTGACAAGAAAAGATAGCGGACATCCATAACAGCTTCAAGTTCAAACGTCTTAAAGGAGATCGTTCTGATATTAAACGCAGATCTGTTGTTTTTAGTGACATCAGACGTCATCTCAGTTTTAATAAACATCTTCACTATGATGTGAAAATGTTGCAATCGTTTTGACTGTGCACCAATGTAGGACTGCCGCGCCAGCCTGCAACAACACACTGTATAGTGCTATTCAGTTAGCCGCATAGAGCATTCTTATCTACTGCAAGATTGTTACTATTTTGTCATGTTTGAAATCATTTACTTCCGGTTGTACGTTGTCTTAATGTGACAAAACT
Source organism: Tor tambroides (assembly GCA_021397915.2). Classification (NCBI taxonomy): domain Eukaryota; kingdom Metazoa; phylum Chordata; class Actinopteri; order Cypriniformes; family Cyprinidae; genus Tor; species Tor tambroides. The sequence continues at coordinate 22,860 of JAFVLL020004993.1, read as the reverse complement.
TACATGGCCTTTTGCGCAGTGCCGTATGAATTCGCGACCGCTACTTGTCCCAGATCGCAATTATTTCGTCATTTTTTTATTCATTCACGCTGCTTATCGTCACAACTCAACATCCTCGCATCCACTCCGCCCACCGCAGACTGTAACTCCACTGCGCATGCGCGTTTCAACCACGCCCGCTAGGGGCATACAAACAGCTGTTTTACACAAAACAAACTGATATTGGACACCGCTGGTTTTCGAAAGCATTATAAAGCGATGTCAGGCTGTAATAGAACACCCATGAAACGGTAAGTTCATACGTGTGCAGCAATTATCACTTTTTGTTCTCCAAGTATGGTCTTTTTTGTTTGTTTTCACGGCATTAGATACAGGTGACGATGCGAATATGTGCAATGTCTATTAACCGCCACTGGATGGCGGCATTTATCCGTCACTCCACCGCCACATTTCCCAAACAAAAGCTTAAAAGAGATGGTGGTCTCAGGAATTAAATGGACCCTTTGCTCTTTTTAACTGATTTTATTTGAGATCCCAAATATATTGTTGTGTGTTTGTAAATTTATTAACAATAATTTCAAGTAGAGTGTGCGTGCATAGGCTACATGTATCAGAGTTTGTCTCTGTTAATGCTTTTCCTCAGTCACAGTGTGTCATCAGATTCATTGTGTGTCACGCAAAGTGCAATTACTCCCCCACTGGTTTTCCCTCTGTCATAGCCAGTGTTACAGACCAACCACCTCAAACACACACTCACTCTTTCTCCTCTTTCTCACCCACCCACTTAAACATTCAGTGATAAAAATGTGTTTTGAGTGCATTAAAAAGGAACACCGCAGTGCAAAAACAAGAATGTATAACATCGTCTGCTTTGCAACGCTTTCTCTGTGCTTGTCTGTTGAACGGCTGCCTTACAATCTGACAAGGCAACATTTGAATATCAGAATTTGCATTTGTGATCCCCTTCAAGTTCATCCTATTAGACAGCACACAGTTTTGCTTGTATCCATACACACATGCACCAGAAGAAAAAAAAAAAAACTGGGGAAAAGAGTGGGAGACAAGTAGATAGGAGCAATCAAACCCAAAGGACTTCAAAGTTAGGAAATCAAGCATTTTTAAAATATAAATGTTGCAGTTCAACCAGAGTTTCGGTTCATATTAATCTTCATTGACAATCTCCATAAGCACAACAGCTTTATTTCTTAATGTTGCCTGATAGCAAAAGCAGATTTTTGCTATTGAAAATGCAGACTCTCTATGTCTGACTTCCATAGACGTGCACTACTGGATCTGCAGTAGCCTACTATATATATTATTTATGATGATAACCAAGGTGTACCTCAGTATATAGGCCTACTGATTACTTCTCTTTGTTTTCGCCATATGATAGCAAAACAGATTTTAATGAACTTGACTGATGAGATTTTTTGTTTTGGGTGGTAAATGATCTAATGCAACTGTTAAGATAAAATCGATATGAAAGAGGTGTTGAAGGCTTCTGTCTAAAGAAAGAATTTAAAGACTACTCTGTGGTGCTGAATTCATGATCAGCATGTGAAGGTGAAGAGCATTTTTGAGGTTACTGTGTTTGTCTGCTGCATAGACAAAAAGAGGTCATGAGAGTGCATTATAGCTGAAATGCTAAAAGAATTGGTTGAATATTTCATGAAATGTGGATTTAAAAATAGAGACAAAGATTTGACGCTAGACCACATAGACTCCATTAGCAGTATCTCCTGCTCTGTCTCATCAAACTAAATGTAGTGTTAAAAATGTATTGTTGTAGAACATCTCAAAAACATTGTTATATCCCAAAATCAAAAGAAAAAAATTATATTAAGAAAATTTGTATTTTATGTCCATTACAATATTTGTGCAAATAATCATAATTAAATTCTACTATTAATAATACTGTCTTTCTATACATTAACATTTTATATATATATATATATATATATATATATATATATATATATATATATATATAATTTAATGTATTTATAATGTATTTATACAAATACTTTTTTTTTTTTAGTCATGAAAAATATAGGCAAAATAATCATAATTGTCATCAAAACAAGGCAAAATATCTAAATTGACAAATTAAGCCTAACGTCCTTAGAAAGTATATACAAAATATATGTTTTCATGTTAATCATGTTATGATTTGTAACCCAGATGTGGTGGTGTTGTTTTTTTTACTTTAAATGAACCCTTTTGGTCTTTTGCAGTTGATGTTGTTATGTTGAAAGTTCATGCTTTATTTATGTCTTCACAAGAATCCTTCGAAAATAAGCATGACAAGTGTACAGCTCCTCACATCTTTCCTCTCTTTACTAGGATTTACACTAACAACAAATTGGCTTCCGCTCTTGAATCTAATTCACCCACTGACATTTCAAGCTGGTCTATAAGAGCATCAGATGAGTGCGACCTTACAGAGTGATGAGGCTCGGCATCCTTCCAGACTGTCCTTCTCATCGTCTGAGCAGCTGAGTGATCCCATCCACCGCGCTGATACGTCTTCACCTCAATGGATCACCACTCATGACACAACCTCCCACAGAATGAAAGGAAGGTGCTGTCAGGTGCCAGATTCCAGACTGACATCAGCATGGTGCTAAGTTTACAATACTCAATATGAAAAATCGAAATATCCAGACACAACAGTGCTCCATTCGAGCAGATTGACCTCACGGCAGACGTTAAGTTTCATACAGGGTAATGTAAATGAAAAAAAACTTAAAACACAGTAAACTCAAAGTGTTTATTTGGAGTTCTTCAACATACGGTTCCAAATGGCAGTCTGATGTTTCCAAGAGAACGTCGGATGCGGGACAGGTCCCATGGGGCCATGCGTAGGCAGTGGCGCTGTGCATTCACAGATGTGTAAAAAGCTCCCTGCCAGGGGCCATGTCTGTCACACCTGCTACTGCAACTTCTCTTTCTGCTCTGAGCTGAACTTTTATTAGTTCTATTAGGGCCATCACCATCTCCAGCTGTTCCATTCCAACAAATACTCCGCACTTGATGAGGGACGGCATCACACATCACAGTTTTTAATGGCATTTCACATGATTGAAATTGTGAATGTGTTTTGAATTCCCTGTAGTAAAGAGCATACAGATGGAAGGGAAATTAGCTGAGCAATTTGAGTCCCAATCGTTCAGTCTAGGGTGTGAGGCTGTTTAGGGTGCTATGAGTGGTTTCACAGATAGATGACAGACAGACAGATTGATTGACTGATAGAACGATAGATAGAATGATAGATAGATAGAGAGAGAGAGAGAGAGAGAGAGAGAGAGAGAGATACATTGATGATAGAACAATAGATTGATTGATTGATTGATTGATTGATTGATGATAGAACAATAGCTAGAACGATAGATAGATAGATAGATAGATAGATAGATAGATAGATAGATAGATAGATTGATAGAACAATTGATTGATTGATTGATTGATGATAGAATGATAGCTAGAACAATAGCTAGAACAATAGATAGATAGATAGATAGATAGAGAGAGATACATTGACGATAGAACAATAGATAGATTGATTGATTGATTGATTGATTGATTGATTGATTGACTGACGATAGAACAATAGATAGATTGATTGATTGATTGACTGATGATAGAACAATAGATAGAAAGATAGAACAATAGATAGATAGATAGATAGAACGATAGACAGATTAATTTATTCTCAGTAAATAATTCAGATCCCACACGACTTGAGTGTAATTTTTGAAGTTAACATCATGCATTTATTTCCAGCACTACCAGCAAAACTCTGAGTATTGCACAGTCCCTTCAAATAACTGCCTTGAGCAATCCAACACAAATCTATAAGCAAATACAGTGGATATGACCATATATAAACAAGAGCGGATATGTTTCATACCCCTCATACAGTTTGATATAATGAGTGTAAAACCAGGTGCCATTTTACAGGAGTGTGCATGATTTACGCCTACAAATAAAAAATGTTTTAGATATTAGAAAGTGTTTTTATCTGCACCAGATCTAAGAACAAATTCAACATGAATAAACAAGGAAGGAAGATCTCTGAGTCAGTATTGTTTAGACAGTAAGTTCTAAACATGATTATCAACATTTTGAGGGCTCTTGCCTTTAAATTAGCATTTCAATGAGTATTTTGGAAGATTGTATGTTTGCATCAGCTGTTTTAGCTAAACACTGAGTAATGTCACTTCTACAGGTGTTACATTTTTTACAGACCCAGTAAAGCGTAATAACTCTGAAACTAGCAAGTTCAAAGAAACATCAAATCAAAAATAAAACAACAGGTCATGACACAAGGTATGCAAGGAAGGATTATGGACCTACTAGGTCCCACTTTGTTACCTTTTCTCCAGGAATTTAAAAAAAAAAAAAATTCAAAATGAGATCTTATTTATTGTAATTGTGGCTTTACATTCCACAATTGCTACTTAAAATTATTTCTCATAGTTGAGATTTAATATCAGCCTAGTGAGCTGCTTTAAGACAGAATCCTGACATGAAACCTTAAAAGTGACCAATTTGAATTGATTTTCATAGAAACTATGATTAGTCAATGAAGCACACAGAATATACATGACTCAATTGATTTCAGAGTCTGGCATTAGCATGATGCTATGCTAACAACACTCTTACAGGTTTTAAAAGTATACAACAAATATCTGGGCAAAATAGATCAGAGATCGTTATTACTACTTTATTATTTCTCAGATTATATCACTATTGAAATGTTCAAACTTGAAAGTCAAAATATTAGAAGCATAATTATAGAGTTTGGAATTAGCAAGTTGCTAAGCTAATGACACAGCACTCTAAAACCTTAGAACACAGAAAACACAAATATTGGGTAAAATAATCAATTTAAATTAAATATTTAATTAGATTTTAGAGTATTGTTAGTCAAAATAAAGTATCTTAAAAAGTATGAGAATTATGACTCTAGTTTCAATAGAGTTTGGAATTAACATGTTGCTAATGCTAACAATGCAATAGGCCTACTCTAATAACCCCATACACACAAACAAATATGGGGTAAAATAATCCATTTTAATTAGATCTTTAATTAAAACCTTTTTTATATTATTTAATCATAAGTTTTATAAATTAAAATGATCTTAAACAGCATCATAATTATAATAAGACCTAACTCAATTAATTTCTATAGAATTTGGAATTAACATTTGCTAGCTAACAAATCAATACTCTAATAGCCATAAATATACATAAACAAATCTTGGGTAAAGTCACGTTTTTAAAATTAAATTAAAATATTTTTTTAAATATGATTTTCACTATTGATTTGCTAATATATGCTGCCTGTACATTTTAGAGCAGATTTTGTTTCAGTAACATGCCTATATTGCCTTGAAATACTGCCTAAGTTGGCAGCTCACTAGGTTTTAGAAAAGAAGATCATATTTCACAATCCAGTAATAAGTCAAATTAAATTCCACCCCATTTTTTTTCTTATTACATATCATGTTTCACTCAGAAATACAATAAAAGAATTATAGCTTCTCGTAATTCTGACTCCCAAATGCACTTTGCCAAGTGACTGAAAATTCAAATTGATGCCAATCTGTTTATTACAGTAGCTTAATTACAGTAGCATTTGTCTGTCAACAACTATTTTAAATTTTCTTTTTTTTCCCCATGTCTCAACTTTAGGGCCCTGGCAGTCTGGAAGCTCCTTGGCCCGGTCCATAATCCATCCCTGAAGGTATGGGAATAAATACACATACAATATTTTTTATATTATATATATATATATGTATAGACTGTATATACTATCTCATAGCATCTCACTTTGATTCCTGTGTGGCACCGCTGCTGCCCACTATATTATATTCATATTTTGTGGTGACTGAAATTAGATCAGCAATGATTCAACCACTGCTCTCACATCGATCCATCGATTGCAACTCAAAAATGATACAACACATTAACATCAAAAAAACTATGCAAACACTGTGGTGCTGTAATTCTGCTAATGTGTGACAGTGCAGCAGGTTCTCTGATCGAAACAGTTACTTGGTCACAAAAACCGAAACCATACAAGCTCGTAAAAGCTCAAGAAGAGGTGACAGAGGTGCTATTGTTCAGTAGCGTTGAATTTATCAGTGTGTCGCTATTAGATTGTGTCGTTAGAGGAAGAATCCGTCGATGGCTTGTACAGTCTTAGCGTGTGGTGGCGTACTCTTTTGCGTTTGACTCTCATGTGACTCTCCATTTAGTCCTCAGCACCGCTATCTCGTGAATCCGGACCCGGGAAGCCCCTCTGGAAGTCTCAGGCTATGTGGCCGTAGTTAGAGTGGCAAACGGATGTGCATGGCTGAGCTGTTGGGCCTGGCAGCCAGGATGTAGATGGCGCTCTCCATCAGGAAGTTGTCCCAGGTAACGGGTCTGCAAAATGTAACGGTAAAATAGAGTTAACTCAATTAACCCACAAATTATAAAAGCCAAAAGACACTTAATAATTATAATAATTAAAATAATTATTTACCTATAGCTACTGTTTCACGCCATGTCGTAATTACCAAAATTTCAAAATGACAACATGTGACATTTTACTTGGAACTGCCTCGGAATTATGCATTTGTATGGCAACACTATCAATGTCACATCCTTGTAGAACTCGTAATTACAATTTGTAAGCTGGGAATCTTCTGAGAGCTAAAGCTGCATTAACTCTATGTCGTAATTACTGTAATTTTGAGATAACCAGTGTTGGGGAAAGTTATTTTTAAAGTTAATGCATTACAATATTGCATTACTCCCTTAAAAATTAACTAATTACGTTACATAGTTACTTTTTATGGAAAGTAATGTGTTACACTACTTTTGAGTTACTTTTTAAATCTGGACAGGGCTTGCTTGTTTGAATTCACGTCTGTACAGTAGAGGGCGCAGCTTAAATAAACTGCAGTTATGAATATGATGCAGGAGAAGTTCAACGCTATTCAGCAATAACAAAAATGAAACACAAATGTGTCATTTTTGCTTAGTATGGTTGAATTGGATCATTGAAGGTCAGTAGCAAAGACACTGGTTAATAAAATGGGATTAAATACATAAATTGTATTTTTATTATTTAACATTTTTAATTATTGCAGGTTTGTATAATATTCTGAGTTTGCATTTGACTGTTTTTATTTATTTAAAGGAATACTGAATCTGTTTTTGTGCAGGTGTGATGAGTAAAAATGTTTATGTTTAGTCTAGAACTACAGTAACATCACAGCGCACACAACGCCTCTGCATTTACTCCCGGTTTCTCTCAACATGGCAACATGAGAGCTGTCAGTCAATACATAGGAAACAAAGTAACTGGCGTTCCTTATTTGAAAAAGTAACTCAGATATTTCCCTCTAAATTAAAAAGTAATGTGCTACTTTACTAGTTACTTAAAAAAGTAATTTGATTACGTAACTCGCGTTACTTGTAATGCATTACCCCCAACACAGGAGATAACAACATGTGACATTCTACTTGGAACTGTCCTCAGACTCAGACAGAGCTGGGTAGATTACTTAGAAATTGTAGTCCGTTACTGATTTCAAATTACATGACAAAAATTGTAGTTAATAACATAATCCATTATATTAAACATTTTAGGTAATATAATCAGACTACTTTTAGATTACTTTTGACCCAACTCATTTATCACATTGATTTAAATAGGATAATATGGTATCATATTGATGTATTGCATTCATACATACATTATATATATATATATATATTATATATATATATATTCCATTCATTGTAATTAACAACATGAAGTACATTAAACATTACATTATATCAAGGTTTCCCAAACTGGGGCTCGTGGGGAACTGTTGGGGGTTCAGGAGTTTAATAAAAACATAATTAAATCAAAAAAAGTCAAATTAAAATAAATCATTTTAAAATGGCATCAATCAAAATAAAACACTTACTAAAAAAACTAAATATTTTCATTTGTTTACCTGTATGTCATGTGACTGTTAACCATCAGAGAACCGTGAACATGCAAATGTGATACTTCATTATTAAAATATTTACTTCTAGTGAAAGGGGTTCAGACTACAAAAAAGGTTGGGAATCCCTGTAAATAAGAAATAAAATTTAGTTAAATAAAATAAATAAAAAAATAAAATTTCATGTAAATAAGAAATACCATGAATTTGTGCATTTTATTGTGTTTGAAAGACAAAAACGAGGAATTAAGGAGAATCAATAAATTATGAATAATTTATTGCTGTTGTGTGAATAATATGTAATCATATAATCAGTATAAAGTCACTGTATTCTGATTACGAGTATTTTAAAATGTAATTTAATCTAAGTACTAGTACTTATTTTTTGTAATCTGATTACGTAATCCAAATTACATGTTATCAGTTACTACCCAGCTCTGGGCTCAGGATTATGCGTTTCTATGGCAACACTATCAACGACAAAGCATTCACGTCCTTGTAGAACTCATAATTACAACTAGTAGTTGGGAATCTTCTGAGAGCTACGACCTGGATCATGTGACTGCTGTACCACCTGACCATCACAGATTCATTTAGGCGCTACTTATGCTGCATTCACGCCATGTCGTAATTACTATAATTCCGAGATGACAACACATGACTTTCAGCTCGGTACTGTTCACGTCCTCGGACTGGGAATTATCCATTTCTATAGCGACAGTCCACAAACTGAACCCACAACCACGTAAAAATGTTACTGGCAGCTGTAAAACACAAAATTACATTTGTATGCTACTGCTGAATATTGCAGAACACAGAAACCGTGTCAGGTAAAAAATAATTACAATCCGTTTGTTTGTTTGTTTGTTTGTTATTATTCACGACGGCGATAAATATTGCTAACCTAAATAAACAACAACAAAATAATAACAGTATGAACACTTACATAATGTTTTTATATCATAGTACATTATAGTATCTATATATGTATCTATTTTCCCCTTTCTTAGAGCAGTAATAGCTTTTTTTTAAAGTGCTGCCATTTTTCGCTGGTTCCGCGTGAGGTGCAGCAGGCACGTAGCTCTCAGAAAACTCCCAGTTCACAAGTTGTAATTAGGAGCTCTACGAGGATGTGAACGCTTTTTACAAGTTGGTATCTCGTAATTACGGTTATTATGTTATGGCATGAAAGCACCTTTAGGTCGCTGCGTAGAATGCCACGTGTTGTTATCTCGAAATTATGGTAATTATGACATGCCGTTAATGTAGCTTTAACTTTCAGAAGATTCCTAGAGTTCTGCGAATCACGAAGATGTGATGTTGATAGTGTTGCCACAGAAACGCATAATTCCGGGTCTGAGGACAGTTCTGAGTAGAACGTCACTGTCGCGAAATTATGATAATTACAACATTGCGTGAATGCAGCTTACTTCAAATCTTCCATTCAACTCTGTCCAACCAATTCCAGTCTGAGAGTTCTGGTTGATTGACAGGGCATTGTTATGTGAGTTTACTGGGTGGTTTCTATGCTGTTGCTTAGCAGTTGCTAGGGTGTTCTGGATGGTTGCTTGTGTGTTTCTAGGTGATGCCTATGGTATTCTAGGTGGATACTAAGGCATTGCTAGGTAATAACTACAGAGATCTAGTTGATTTACAAGGCATTTTTTAGTGTTTGCTGGTGTCTTGGGTGGTTTCTATGCTGTTGCTATTTGCTACCTAAGCAGCTGATATGGTGTGATGGTTGTTCAGATGTTTCTAAGTGGTGCCTATAGAATGTCCCAGGTGATTGCTAGGGTTGTCTGGGTGGTTTTTATGCTGTTGTTGAGCAGTTGCTAGTGTGTACTTGGTTGTTGCTAGGGAATTTCTTGGTGATTGCTAGGGTGTTGCTAGGCGGTAACTAGGATGTGCCTACATGGCTCAGATCCCTTCTTTATTGTATGTGATTTTTTTTCTACATAATTATTATTCTCCATCATCTAAAAATCATAATAATGGGAGCTGATTGTAATGGGAGCATTTTAGTATGGCTGTGCAACACATTTGTAGTTTACAAGCACACATACACCAACCTGTTGTCATTCTCCAAGGCTTTATCTCTGCTTCTCTCGCTGCTGGAACTGGCAGGACTGCTCTCAGATATTGGACCAACATGGCTGATACTGCAGATGAAGAAAGCAAGCTGAAACACACGCTGTTTCATTCAGTCTCTCCCAGACAGACACACACACTACCGGACAGCTCACAGCAGGCAGCACTTCTACAGTCTCTGGGTTTTCAAACTCTAATTCGTTGTTCTCATGACACCTCAGAGCCCCGAGAGAGACGATACCCAAGCACTGGCAAGACAAAACTAGTTCACTCATGAGCAGAAACATGCATTCAGGACTTGAATTGGAATTCATAATACATTCTCAATTCAATTCTGAATGGCCCACAACCCTTGTAGAGTATATACAGTTGTCTGACAAACATTGCATGCCATTCCGTACACTGAAATGATCTGACAAACTTCATTAACTGAAATAAATTCATTTGAAACAAGAAATTCCTGTAATTAAGTTCAATGACGTGTGAAGCAATACTGAGTGCGACCATGACCAGAGCATTAAACGGTGACCCAAACATCTTGTCCAGAACTGGGGCCGCTCAGAGTCGAGACTGTCTGCTTTGATCTCAAGCCCTCAGTTGATTTTAATGAGCGTAAATTAGGATGCAAGCTTAGTCATGCCATAAACGCGCCAAACATACACACAAACACCCACAACCCCATGCACCCGCACACTCAGGCGCTCATTTAACCTGCTGTGCTCCTTAAAACTGATGAAAAATATCCTTAAGGGCTTCTCTGAGGGGAACAAAAGCCCCTCTTTTTGATCTTGATGATGGGAGGGCAAGATCTCATTTAATACAGCCATAGAGGCTGAGAGAACGGCCATTACAGTCAAAAACTACCCAATTTAGCTTTGATATTTTTAGCCACTGATTCCTTGGCCTCCATTATAGAATATTTAGCAATTGAGGTGATGAGTATAATGAGTATAATGATGATGATGGCAGGAATGGTGTAAGATGTTTCCAGGGGAGGCCCATGCAGATCAAGTGACTTACCCCATACTGAACAAAGGGGAACACAATCCCATGAGTCTGCAGGGCAAATGGACATTCAGCAGTGGTGAAAAGGATGGGATGATTGGTTAAAAAAAAAAAAACAATAGCATGGAGGATGATGTCAAAAAAGACTATCCAAATACTGAATTCACAAATATGTTGACAAGTCAATCAAAATTCAAGCTAAATATGTTACATAAAAATATATATATACTGTATACATTACCATTTAAAGGTTTGGGGTAAGATTTTTTGAAAGATTATATTGCATTGAATTCATTAAAATGCAACGGTAAAGATAAAATAATTAGTGCTGTCAAATGATTAATCACAATTAATCACATTCAAAATAAAAGTTAAGTGTTTACATATGTGTGTGTGTGTATACACACACACACACACACACACACACACACACACACACACACACACACACACACACACACTTTACCAGGGAGCAAGGAACGAGGGAGCGAGGAGTACTTCAAAAACACAGTCTTTAATAATCCAGACATGCATGAGACACAGGAACACATGGAACAGACATTCAGGATGACAATAGAGACCGGACACAGAGGCAGGGAAACACAGGGCTTATGAAGGGGAAACTAAACTAGATAATTAAACACAAGGCTGGGAACTAACTAACTAATGATGATAAACGAGGAACGGAACAGGAACTAACCAAATATGGGCACGAGAGGAGGGGAAACACGAGACACAGAGAGACAGGACTGACACACACACACACACACACACACACATATATTGTGTAAACACAAACTTTTATTTTGAATGTGATTAATCGCGATTAATCATTTGATAGTACAATATATAATGTTAACAAAAGATTTATGCTTCAAATAATTCTTTAAAGTAACCAAAATAAAATCTTATCATGTTTTCAGCAAAAATCTGAAACAGCACAACTGTTTTCACCATTGATAATAATAATAAATATTTCTTGAACAGCAAATCATCATATTAGATTGATTTCTGAAGGATCATGTGACACTGAAGACTGGAGTAATGATGCTGAAAATACAGCTTTACATCACAGGAATAAATGACATTTTAATATATATTTAAAACAATTACAGTTATTTAAAATTGTAATAATATTTCAGAGTAATACTGTTTTATTGTATTTTTGCTAAAATATTGTTGACATCTTGATAAGGATATTTCTTTCAACACATTTTTACCAACCGCAAACTTTTAAATTTACCGGTATATTTCCCAGAAGTTGTTCGTTATAGCTCATGAATTTAAAATAAACATAATTTAGAATTTATAAAGTAAATTGAAGTATCAACTTTATCTCTAAATATATCTCTATATACACTGAACAAAATTATAAACGCAACACTTTTGTTTTTGCCCCCATTTTTCATGAGCTGAACTCAAAGATCTAAGACTTTTTCTATGTACACAAAAGGCCTATTTCTCTCAAATATTGTTCACAAATCTGTCTAAATCTGTGTTAGTGGGCACTTCTCTTTTGCTGAGATAATCCATCTACCTCACAGGTGTGGCATATCAAGATGCTGATTAGACAGCATGATTATTGCACAGGTGTGCCTTAGGCTGGCCACAATAAAAGGCCACTCTAAAATGTGCAGTTTTACTGTTTTGGGGGGGTCCGGGGTGGGTCCGAAAACCAGTCAGTATCTGGTGTGACCACCATTTGCCTCACGCAGTGCAACACATCTCCTTCGCATAGAGTTGATCAGGTTGTTGATTGTGTCCTGTGGAATGTTGGTCCACTCCTCTTCAATGGCTGTGCAAAGTTGCTGGATATTGGCAGGAACTGGAACACGCCGATCCAGAGCATCCCAAACATGCTCAATGGGTGACATGTCCGGTGAGTATGCTGGCCATGCAAGAACTGGGATGTTTTCAGCTTCCAGGAGTTGTGTACAGATCCTTGCAACATGGGGCCATGCATTATCATGCTGCAATATGAGGTGATGGTCGTGGATGAATAGCACAACAATGGGCCTCAGGATCTCGTCACGGTATCTCTGTGCATTCAAAATGCCATCAATAAAATGCACCTGTGTTTGTTGTCCATAACATACGCCTGCCCATACCATAACCCCACCGCCACCATGGGCCACTCGATCCACAACGTTGACATCAGCAAACCGCTCACCCACACAACGCCATACACGCTGTCTGCCATCTGCCCTGTACAGTGAAAACCGGGATTCATCCGTGAAGAGAACACCTCTCCAAAGTGCCAGATGCCATCGAATATGAGCATTTGCCCACTCAAGTCGGTTACGACGACGAACTGCAGTCAGGTCGAGACCCCGATGAGGACAACGAGCATGCAGATGAGCTTCCCTGAGACGGTTTCTGACAGTTTGTGCAGAAATTCTTTGGTTATGCAAACCGATTGTTGCAGCAGCTGTCCGGGTGGCTGGTATCAGACGATCTTGGAGGTGAAGATGCTGGATGTGGAGGTCCTGGGCTGGTGTGGTTACACGTGGTCTGCGGTTGTGAGGCCGGTTGGATGTACTGCCAAATTCTCTGAAACGCCTTTGGAGACGGCTTATGGTAGAGAAATGAACATTCAATTCACGGGCAACAGTTCTGGTGGACATTCTTGCAGTCAGCATGCCAATTTGACGCTCCCTCAAAACTTGCGACATCTGTGGCATTGTGCTGTGTGATAAAACTGCACATTTTAGAGTGGCCTTTTGTTGTGGCCAGCCTAAGGCACACCTGTGCAATAATCATGCTGTCTAATCAGCATCTTGATATGCCACACCTGTGAGGTGGCTGGATTATCTCAGCAAAGGAGAAGTGCTCACTAACACAGATTTAGACAGATTTGTGAACAATATTTGAGAGAAATAGGCCTTTTGTGTACATAGAAAAAGTCTTAGATCTTTGAGTTCAGCTCATGAAAAATGGGGGCAAAAACAAATGTGTTGCATTTATAATTTTGTTCAGTATATAATATCTCTAATTCATCAGGATAAATAAAAATAGACACATAAGGCAACTGTTGACATACTATACCAGTATATATAGATAATATTTCTAATTATATAATTATGAATTTAGTTAAATATAAATATATATAAACATATGTTAATGCTAAAATTAAATATTAAAAAAATATAAATAAGAGATTTAACATAACGTCCCCATTTAACCTCACTGTTACCTAGGAGAAAGATTTGAGATATTAAAGCCATCACATTTGTGATATTTCTTTCTGGGTGATGGTGCTTGAGGAATGAAGGATTCAGAAGGACAAATGATCCGTTCGAGGTACCTGGCTCCATTTTACCCCACAAATCACTGCAAAAATGCACCATTCTGACTTTTGGGCTCTCAGAGCGAGGTTTTGAATTACGATATGACTGGCAAAGAGCGCTTTGTCAAAGTCCTTGTCCCTGATTTTAGCCTGTCATTGAGAAACTTTCCTCTTCTCTACCACAGATGACTTACCCCACCAATTATATCATCTCATTTATGTTATGCATTAATCCCAGAGTCAAAACTGTCAGCAAATGCACTGCTTAAATGATTCATACTCTCTCGGCAGAGTTCCTGAATGCAAAGTTAGCCCGTAATTCATGAGAAGAGATGAGGGATACATGCTAATAAAGTGATGGCGGTTAGCATTGGCTAGCAGCTCGTGGAGGCATTGGCAGCTTGACATGGCTATAAAAACTGCCAAGCTTGATCCGATTTGTTGCTCCCAGAGGCCAGGCAAATTGGACGAGTCCCTGAAATGATTTTCAAGCGTTTGAAGTGTCTGAAGTTTATTGTTGATTATGTAAGTGACTGTGATTGAGAATCGTTCAGAAATGTCCCGCTAAATATGATTAGCCTCAATGACTCTCATATATTCAGCTCACCTGACACTGCAGGACTGTGATTCTTTGTTAATCTTGTGGAACCAGGAGGTTTGGGCTTTTCTGGCTTCTCCGGCAGTAATGATCCCATCTTTGTCCTGGTCTATACTCTGAAATACGGCCCGTGCTCGGTCCCTCTCCTTCGCTGTGAGGATTCTCACCAGTGAATTCTGGATTGAGGAAAAACAGAATCGTTTACACAATTTTTTTTAGATGAATGGTTGATTGTTCATTATAATTTAGCATTTTGAAAGTGTTTCTGTGTTTTTTTTATTAAACATTTATCAAACATAAACTGCCATTCAGCCAGTTAGGATAATGAGCTATATTACTTGATAGAAGGATTGTGCATTTACATTAATCATAAATGTGGATGTTAACATATGGTTAAACAAAAAAAAAAAATTAAGAAATTACTTTAATTCAGCAAGAACACATACAATTGATCAAAAGCGACAGGACAGACATTTATAATGTTACAAAAGACATTGTCTATTTCAATCTCATCAGATGGGGATGAGAATGATCTTATAATTGTTGCACAATTAGTTGTGTAAAGTCTTTAAATGTGCACAAAGCAACGGTTTGAGTCTTTTAGTGTGTGCTTTTTCCTCATTGACTGTCATAAAACATAAGATGCCTTAATAAGTAATCATTGCACTTTTCTCAAAAACACAAACAAGCTAAATTTGTCCATGTCCCACATTACCTCAGTCCGGAACTTCTGCAGCACTGAAAGTGACTCGTGGTAGAGGAAGTCAAACCACTCAATCTGACCCTTCTTGTCTGGATCCAGAGCTGCAAACTGGGCCAGAATCTCCTCCTCCTCCTCATCGGTTAAGTCTCTCTCAAAGAGCTGCTTGGTCACAAAGTGTCTGTACTGCAGGAGTTCATCTGACACCAGGCACGACTCTGAGCAGAAAGTAGGTGAGAGGAGAGTTACTGCATCATCAATCAATGGAAAAAAGTCAGGCCTAATTACAGTACTGACGTGATAAATTAGTAAACCTTTAATTAGCTTCCTTAATTTACTGCACAAAGACATATTTAAACCAGAATCTAGAAGAGGTTGTTAAAATGGGACTGAGAGAAACACCTGGGATGATCTTGCACTGCTTGAAGGTTTCCATCAGACTGTACATCTCTTCTTCAGTAAGCAGCAGGTTCACATTATCCTGAGGGAGGAAGAGGAAGAGTCTTTCGGTTCTGGTAGAACAGACACTTCACTTTAAAGAGAATATTCAATTATACTGCTTCCTTGCTTGTGGACTAACTGTTGAAACAACTGTATCAACAGGAAATTCATTTTCAATATTAGTACAACTACAGTTAGATGCATTGTGAATGAACTCAAATGTAAGATATTTATAAATGAGTTTAGCATGAACAGGATGATGATGATGATACAAAATTGAAAATCATGAAAAGGTGAGAAGCCATCTGCCTATCCCAGCTGGCTTATTTGTTCATTCGTTCATCGATTGTACAACCTAAATGAAACATTTAGTATTTTAATGGATTCTAATGTTTATGAATTTTAGTACATTTTGGCTAATAAATGATGGACACATTAAATTAAAGAGTTAAAGAGAAACACTTTTGAATTATATAGGCTACTTTTATAACAATCTTGATATACTTATATGCAGGCCTATATTTTAAATCGAAGAATCGCAAATAGCAATAGACTTTGAATTCGGATTGAATGATTGTGCTTATTTGGTCTCCAGGTTATTATGAGTAACGAAGATGATTTTAATGTACATCTAATCCATGGTATTATTAAAAAATAAATCTATTAAATATAATAATGACTCATTTTTAAAAATAACAACATGCCACTGGATACCTTCTGCCCCAATTCTGAGAGGGTCACTTTATCACACAGGTCTGACTTAAACTATTTATTTCAAAATTATATATATATTTTTAAAAATAATCCCCCATTAGCAAATTAATAAACTTTAATATTCAGCATATACAAATAAAATCACAGATCACTATTATCCAGCATCAAAATATATGATTTAAACTAAAAACTGTTCAGACTGAATAAATCTCAAAAATGTTAATGTTCAATTAAAGTAGAATCAATTGATCAAAGTTTTCAATCACCACTATTCACAATATTTACTGATTAATAATCCCATTCCCAATCACATCAGTATTTGCAGAGAAAAGCCCCCAATAATAATAAAAAAAAACATTATACAGATTAAAAAATCATGGAAAAACATCATTACAAAATGTTGTCTAGTTCTTGATAATTTTTCTAAATTAACACATTAAGCTGACAACCCTAGTAAAAAGATGTAAGAAAAAAGGCTTAATGAGAAAAACATCCTGCACAAAGCCTCAGGGCCCTTCAGACTGAGCCTTAAAAACACAGTTACATTAATTATCTCCAGCAGCAGGTGTTTCAGTCTCTCTCTCTCTCCCCCCTTTATCTTTCTAAAAAGGCTAACAATCTCTGAACCAAGGGTAATGAACGACCTGACTAACTCGGCTTTTAAGAAAACCTAATGAGTTTGAGGTGTAAGAGGTGCAGGAAGAAGCTCTCAGATCAAATGATGGCTTGTCCTTTAATATCAAATTCAGAGCGAGATTTCTTTCCTGGCTCAAGCTCTGCCTTCAAACGCACGCTGTCAGAGCCCAGCAGCGTTGGGAGTAGCTGTATTTTCAATCAGCTTTCCCCAGCCTGATGAGAACTCATCTGAACAATGGCACTAGAGCAGATGGGAAGGGTACGTCTCAGAGGTACCTCCATTTCCTGTCAGCGGTGACTGTGGGATACACTTCCCTTCTGAGGATGATCATTGAAATGAGATTGGATTTCTTGTCCATTGTGTTATCCACGAGCAATTCTCAACAGAAATCGGTCAGAGACCCCAAAATGAGGAACAGATGTTATAAACAATGCCTAGCAAGAGGTGGGATTCATTGTGGTCTCTGAGGCCACAAACATATTCTGCAGGTACACAGATGTGAATGTCTGGCCCTCACATCTCAGTGGTAGTTTCTCTGATCCCCTGGAAGGATTTGATTTGAAATCTGCTATCTTTGCTCTCGGGTGCACGGTTATGGGCACTTTTTCTTGGCGCCAGTAAACACCGTGTGCCCATGTAGCCGCAGGACAGTTACATCATGTCAACACAGATTGGCTGATGGCACCACAACAACGTCCAGTCCCAAGTCATGAAATGAAAATGAAACATTTCAGACTCATAAGCCGCTTGCAGGGATTCCAGTACATGGCTATATGACCATATATGGAGAAGCATGCTTTTTGCCCACAAAATGGTACAGTTATAGCATCTACCAGCTGGGGCAAACTGGCAATGCTAAATAGCAAAACCTTGCCCTCTTAGTTGAATATTGACATTAAATCAGCCCAGGTGAAAAACAAGTGCACTTCCATAATGTACTTAAAGTGCTCTGTTTTCGGGCGCTAATTTTGTACTTAATATACTAAAAATGATCCTTTAGTACTTCTTAAGAAAAACATCTAAATGTACTCAACTGTGCTATTTTGAGACACTATGAATATGAACTAAAATGTGCTTTTAACATACTCTCTTGTATTTAAAAAATGTATTTAGTTACCACTTGTAGTACACTTGAACCCACACTCAAGTGTACTACAAGTGGTAGCTAAATACATTTTTGTATTAGAATGCACACACATTTCAAAACAAAACAAAATAAGTTCAAGCTTGTGTAGCTAGAAGCTGTCATATAAATATGGTTTGGGTCTCAGCATTTTACTAGTCTTCTCATTTTGTATCATATGGGTTTGGATCATCATGAGGATAACTAAATGTTGACAGAACTTTCTTTTTTGGGTGGACTATCTCTTTAAGCCTTCATGTTTGCTGAAACTTCGATTTCGAATTTCACAGGAAATCCAAAAGATGAAACCAGCGTAAAGAACACAAGCACAGTTGGACAACCAGACAGAGAAAACAACACCGCAGATTCTGCACAATGCTTCACTGCTGGGTGATATTTTCAAACCACAAACCTTGAAAGATGTCAGAACAAGACGGGGAGAAAATCACCTAATTATGTTCACACAAATAGTACAGCTAGCTAGCTATTTAGCAAAACAATACACAGCTTATCCCTATTGGCTGTATCTATGTTGCTTCAGCTTACAGTTTTCATTGTTGACATTCCCCATCATCCATGGCATCATCTTTATGAGTGTATCTCCACACCAGGTGCATGTCATATCAGTTTGAGCTCTTTTATTGTTGTTTTTGGATGAGTAAGGGCTGTAATTATCTAAATTGTCACATGGCTAATCACAGTGCTGATTCTATTGAATGGCGAAGCCCACATTTGACGGCAAGTGCCAGAATCAGCTTGACAACCTGGCCTGGTCTCTTAATTAATTTTCCACCACAGTCTTCTCACTAACACTTACTGATGCTAAATTTCATGCTTACAGTTCTCCACGCTGCTATAATTTCCCATTAAGCCTTAGTTCGTCCCAATGCACTGAAATACACTTGAAGATATTGAATGGTATTACATGAAACAAAACATCTGTGTCCTTTGAAAGCAATATTCTACAGTGTAATCCCCAGTCTGAACATCTCTAGTGCTCGAAATACTCATGCTTACGCACACATGTGGATTAGGTTGTAGCGAGGGCAGAGTGAGAAAATCAGACACATAAGCTGTGAATTAGCCCTCCAAGGAAATACACGCCAGACATTTCGACAACAACCGGGCGCTTCACATATTGTTTCGATGGATGTGTCCACAGCTGTTAATGTTTGCAATGCAGCATGGGATGCAACCCATTTGAGGGTGTGAGTTTAGCTGGAAACCAGTGAGTGCATCTGGAGTGCGTATAGCCTCAAAAATGTCTTACACTCTCAACAAATGATTTAAGCATCAGCAGCCTGCATGACTGAGATAAGCGCTCTACTTCACTTTGAAGGATGCTCGTACGCTTTGACAGCCCACTCTGTAATTTTAGTGCCAGACTTCTCTGATGCCGGGAGAAAAAGCACTTTGAACACAGCCCAGACTCTCTAGCATAACACAATCATCTTGACATGCTCATCTTCACGCTGACCTTTGGGAGGAGCTCTGTGGGGTAAGGATCTGTGGATATAAGCTAGCCAACAGGTGGTCTATATATTTGATCACTCTGTCAGCACTTTTGCTCAGGCCTGTAGCCAGCTAAGAGGTAACCGAGGTCCGGACCTCAGTAAATTTTTCATGTTCAAAAATAAAATTTGTTCTCTGAATGACTAATTTGTTGTTAAACTCCTCACATGAATGTCTGCATGACATGTATAATTCAGTTTAGACAGTTTGCAAGAATGTTTAGCATCTGTGGAATGAAAATGATTGCTGTGAGACTCTGTGGAGTGAACGAGTCTTGAGAGAGTTGCGAGTGAGGGCGCGGCACGCAGCCTCCGTATTGCCAGATCCAGCTATTATAAGCGTTTTTGGACTTGTCTTTTTCACTTAATTTGACACTTTAGAAAGTTAATAAAGTAGGATGTTGGCTTTATATTATCTTAATTGCAAAAAAATTGAAATAATTTTGGTTTATTTTTATTTATTTATCAGTTTTTGTTTGTTTTAATGGCAATATCTGGCAACAATGCATCACCGGCACTTAAACTGACAGTAATCAAATGGACAGGTTATTGCTGACAGGATAGCACATTCGGTAAGGGAAACGCAAAAAATATATAATTATATTATCTGTCAGAAACGTTATCAACGCTGTCAAAACAGTAGCATTTAGGTTATAGAATGAAATGAAATTGTAAACACAAACACTAGCCATGAAGAAGTCTATGCTATGTCATTCAGTATAGTAGTTAAATTTTCACAAATCATGCTAAAAACATTCATAAGAGCACTAGACAATGTTATTAATAAAAACTATAACAGCAATATGTATTGTTGCATGAATAATAAACAGCTGATAAAATCCACCCCTAAATAGTAAAGTTCCCCCCGTAGTGAAAATCAAACTTTTTATGTTGTTTATTTTTATGTTGTATTTTCAATTGTCTAGTAGTCTTTAATAAGCAAACAAAAATCACAATAAATTGTAATATCGAATTGCAATAGTTATATAATCGCAATACTCAGTTATCGCAATATATATTGAATCACACAAGTATCGGGATAGTATTGAATCGGCAGATTAGCGTATCGTCCCAGCCCTAGTAATTAATGACATAATTTAATTTTTTTAAGTGAACTATCCCTTTAAGGCTGTGTAGGCTTGAACTTAATATCATAGAACAGGACCTTTTTTTTGGAAAAACTGATGAAAAACTGTATGTGATATTAAAATTATAAATAAGATAATTGGCTTTATATTGTAATTGTAGTAAAGTCAAAAGAAGATAAAATATTAAAATATTGAATACATAAAAATTTTAAAATATTACCTGGAAAAAATGTGCTTTTTATTTTTTCTACTTACTAATAGCCCCCTGAGACCCTGCGTCCTCATATGAGGTCATTATATTTTAGTGAAATTCTCTGAGACTCTGACTACATCTAAGACAATCAGGTCATTGTAATTTCTGACTAAACTGTTCTTTTAAGACAGCCTCACAGATAAATATAAATAAGCCACTCATTCCTGCAGAACGGATCCTTGCTACAGACTGAAAGACATTTACTGTAATAACTAGGAAACAACTACACACAGCCAGTGACTGGAAATGTGCTTGTAAATATGTATGTATGTGACAGAGTGTGTATGTATTCATGAACAGGGAACTCACGCAATAATAGCAGCTCCAGCCAGTGGTGGTGTGGGCCGTCTCTCTCATTTCCTGCAGGGCTTCAGTGCTCAGGTAACCCATCTCCCGCAGACAGCCGTCGTGGAAGACACGCGTGCACGTCCGGCAGGGGAACAGATCGTCTGCCGTCCAAACCTCACACACCTCGCACATCTCATCGTTTACGGGCTGATCGCAGAACAGTGGGAGAGAACATAGATAAATCATCCTAATTTAGCAACAAGACTCTTATTGATTCACTGAAAAAAGGCCATACAGCGCACTGAAAATGCATAATTACATGTGACAGGAAGTGTGGTGACTCAACACCTCTACAATCAAAATTCTATACCTCCCTCCATTAGCTGCTTTCCGTTAAAGGTCACCAAATATAGAAATAATCTCACTTGACATTCCCTGCTCATTTAAAGTCTCCAATGTTGCAGCTGAATCTGCATGTGGTTTACTTTCATGTCATGATATGTGGACGTCATGCTGCTTTGATGAATGCAGCAAAAGAAAAGGTTTTACTGATCCCAGGAGGGAAATTTATTTAAAGTTTTATGAATACTAAACTGTGATAGAATCAAACTGTGTAGACAGTATGGACGTCTACCTGTTTGTATGTATAGTCATGGCCAAAAATATTGGCACCCTTGGTAAATATGATCAAAGAATGCTGTGAAAATTAATCTGCATTGTTAATCTTTTTTGATCTTTTATTTAAAAAATTCACAAAAATCTAACCTTTCATTGGATAATAAGAATTTAAAATGGGGGAAATACTATTATGAAATAAATGTTTTTCTCTAATACACATTGGCCACAATTAACGGCACCCTTTTATTCAATAGTTTTTGAAACCTCCATTTGCCAGTTTAACAGCTCTAAATTTTCTCCTATAATGCCTGATGAGATTAGAGAACACCTGACAAGAGATCAGAGACCATTCTTTCATCCAGAATCACTCCAGACCCTTTAGATTCCCAGCTCCATGTTGGTGTTTCTTCTCTTCAGTTCACCCCACTCATTTTCTATAGGGTTCAGGTCAGAGGACTGGAATGACCATAGCAGAAGCTTGGTTTTGTGCTCAGTGACCCATTTTTGTGTTGTTTTTGA
>JAFVLL020004992.1:0-16415 GCA_021397915.2 Tor tambroides | reverse complement strand
ATTACTAAAGCTGAAATAAAAACTGCATTTTACAAGTAAAAATTTATCAATAAAATTTATTCATGTATTTTTTTAAAATTATTTATGAATTTGTTGGATTAAAATAAAATAATTTAAAACAGTATCTTAATGATACTAAAATAACAGATATCAGGGTTTTCCCTGCATTGAAAAATTTTTGGCAGCCACCAAAATGAATTTTTATCCCGCCAAAGCCTTATTTATTATTTACAAATCATTTACTCAGAACACCTCAGAAATGAGATTGTAAGTGTGATTTAGCCTTAATAAGATTTAGCCTTAATAATCCTCAGAAATTTCAGGTTATTTATATGACAATGTGTAGTAAATGACCTATAAAATCATTTAGTTCAGACTGGAGTGAGGTGAAACCAGCACAAAGCAATGTGTTAGCTAGCTGCTAATTTTATACAGATGTATGGTAGAAAATTAGACTATTAGTTCAAATAAACTTTTTAATGCAACTTTTCAATATTGATATGATTAAACCAAAATAATTGTCAGGAATTGTCTAGCAAAGAAGGATCCATTAGCCACCACCAAAGACCTTTTTTGACCCAGGAAAAAACCTGGATATGTATAGTTATAGATATGGCTTGGGTCCATCCTTTAATGTAAGTCTGTGATATTTTTTCACCTGTTTAATACTTTAGTTTAATGCTTAAACTCCAGTAAGAGCAACAGTAAAGTGATGCCTGACATTGCAGAAGAAAAAAAGAAGCAAAGGGTTGTGCAAGCTGAAGAGAACAAGAGAATAAATAAATACTAGTGTCAGGGGAAAAGAGGTAATACAAACCTGATTAAATTATCCAGACACTGCAATGTCGTGCACAAACACACATAAACTTTGTTCACTATGATTGTGCCTTTTCACTATGATGAAGCTGCTGATGGGACTGATGCAGGAAAAAACACATGGTTATTGGTCTCGCGTGAGAGCCGGAAATGGACACAGCTCTCACACACTTAACAGTTAATGATCTGTTTAATGTAAGGCTAGGAGACCCATTTTCTTACTCGCTCTCACTCTCACACACACACATTTACACAAACAACTTAAAGGGATAGTTCACCCAAAAATCACAATTTTGTCACGATTTCCTTCGACTTCACTACTTGGAATATGGTGTTCAGATTATATGTATGACTACTTTTTTTTTGGTGTTTTTTGGCTATTTTCTAAAGCTTGGTAACATTTGTCCCCATTTAGTTTCACTGCATGGAAAAGAACAGTGTGAACATTCTGCAAAAATTTCCTTTTGAGTTTTATGGTGAGTAAATGATGGCAGAATTATCATTTTTGGGTGAACTATCCCTTTAAATCATGTTTGCATAAATGTGTGTGTTAGCTTTTCCAGTTCTGGTTTAAGTAAGAATCAGAGTATCTTTTCAGAGTAACTTTGCATACTACAATATAATTCTGTCATCATTTAATTACTATAAAACACAAATGCAGATATTTTGCAGAATGTTCACACTGTTCTTTTCCATGCAGTGAAAGTGAATAGTGACAAATTCAATTCAATTCAAGTTTATCTGCATAGCACTTTTCACAATATAAATCGTTGCAAAGCAGCTTTACAAAAAATGTAAGTTGCTACATTATATTTGGTAGTATCTTATCAGTGGTGACTATGTCAAATTGATGTCCATATGGCAGAAATGTACAGTAAAAATCATGCAGTTAGTTAATGACATGTAATCAAACAGACAGTGAACACAAATGCTGTCAAGCTTTAAAAAAAAGCAAAAAGCAACATAAAAGTATAGTAAAAGTAGTCATACATACAATTTAGGCATCATATTCCAAGTAATGCGAGTTTGGAACAGCATGAGGGTGAGTAAATGATGACAGAAATGTGATCTCTGGGTGAACTATCCTTTTAAATTTTGTTTGTGCAAATGTGGGTATGTATTAGCTTTTCCAGTTCAAGTTTAAGTAAGAATCAGAATTTTTAGAGGACTTTGCATGCCATAATATTCAAACAAATCCATCTAGGGGGCAGTAAACCCAAAAATCACAATTTGTCATCATTTTCTTACCCTGATGCCTTACATGACCTCGCATGTGTTACTCAAATTGTATGTATCACTACTTTTATGGTGCTTTTTGGTCATTTTTTAAAGCTTGAAAGTGTTTGTCACTATTTACCTTCAATGCATGAAACGGAACAGTGCTTTTGTGGTTTATCGTAAGCAAATCATTACAGAATTGTCATTTTTTGTTGAACTATCCCTTTAAACCCCCCTAGATGTGTTTGTTTGAATATTGTGGCATGCAAAGCTACTGTAAAATACTGATTCTTATTTAAACCAGGACTGGAAAAGCTAACACACACATACACTTACACAAACACAAACCCTTGAATTGTTGTGCCGGAGCCGGCCGCTAATGGACTGGCCTCTGGAATGTTCCTCAGGTCGTCCCGAACTCTTTAATATTGATGAGGCCCTTAATGGTCCCACAAGCAGACATCCACAGCGCGCCCGAACGTTTTCCTTTTGCATTCAAGACATGACGAGGTCGGACAGCCTGGCACAGTCAGCACTTTACAACAGACGGGATCCTCCCCAGCATCTCTCCTTCCAAGAAAATGACAAACGCAGATGACAGAGAAAAGTGAGGTGGAAACCAAATACTGTTAACTGACAGTCTGGTTAAAATTACTGAGAGCGTTAAAAAAATTACAGCATCTTCGAAATACAGTTTGCGCTATGAAAATATACAGTAAGTTTCAGTGCTCAGAACTTCCCCGCCAGTCCAAATAGAGCGTCTATTAAAACTAAAAATACAAAAATGTCTTGTTTTAAACATCCACAGTGTTCTGACTTCAGCTAGGTGAGCCCATCAATACATGACTGTGCACATTTACACATTATTCAGTTTTCAGAAACCAGGCCAACACACCCACAAGGAGGAAGTAAGACTATAAAAACAGTATTATCTAACAAATAAGAATAATCTATCTAACAAATAGAAATCTAACAATAAGAATAAAACAAAATTATGAAGAGAGTGAGTGTAAAATGGTCAACTAAACAACTGTTTTTGGCACAAAAATATAATGTAAATAATATACTTAAAAATGTAAATAATACATATAAACGTGTGTGTGTGTGCACGTTATTATTAAAATTATTAAAATAAATTTATAATTTAAATTATAAAAAAGTATATATATATATATATATATATATATATATAAATGACCTGCACCACCTGAAATTAATTTCATTTTTGCTTGATTTACTTCTGCTATTTTTTACGACCATCTGTCATATAGATAAACTAAATGCCATCAAGTCAGTTCCCAATGAATAAAAGTCCAGTCCTGCATTTTTCCCCCTCTTTACACATCATATCCAATTTCACTTGGAAATATGTCCGATTATGGAAGCAAAATTAGTTGCAAATGTTATTTTATGTGGAATTTAATAATCTCTCGCATCTCACAGCATCTGCTGTTTTTCTGGTCTGTGTGTGTTACTGTGTGTTTTGTGTCCATTGCTGTGGTTGCATGTGCTTGCATGTGTCTGTGCGCCTGTCCCAGTTTGTGCATGTTTCTACCCAGGGTCCAAAATTAACACTCACTGAGCTGCATATGTGAGTAAAAATGACCTGTGCAGAGCTACTCCTCTGTTGGCCAGTAACTAAAACTGCAACATAATGCATGTAAACCAAACTGTCTACTAACATCTGTCACGACTCTAAACACTTATTTACCAGTGGAAAGTATATATATATATATATATATAAATCCTATTTTTTTCTGTTGAATGCCATGTGGTGACACATATGTGCAAATTTTCTCACATTAAGCCACTACAATTAAAATATGGAACGTGTCTGTTCACGTTTATGTGACAGAGAAGCTCATCTGGCTTGTTTTGTACAGTATATGATGCTGCAAATTAGATAATGACCAGCACTGTCACAATCATTTATGGAAAACACTATACTCTTAAAGAAAATGTTCTTTTTTGGCATCTGTAAACTTTATTAAAGGAATAGTTCACCCGAAAAGGAAAATTTGATGAAAATGTACTCCCCTCAGGCCATCCAAGATGTAGATGAGCTTATTTCTTCATGGAAACAGATTTTGAGAAACTCCAGTGGTTCCTCTGCAGTGAATGGGTGCCGTCAGAATGAGAGTCCAAACAGCTGATAAAAACATCACAATAATCCACAAGTAATCCACACCACTCCAGTCCATCAGTTAACAGATAATGAAGAGAAAATCTGCATGTTTGTAAGAAACAAATCCATCATTAAGACGTTTTAACTTTTAACTGATTTAGATGAGAGGACTTTTTAAAAAGTTTTAGTTAGAAGCAATGGTTTGAAGTTAAAAATGTTTTAATGATGGATTTGTTTCAAACACACAGCTTTTCAGTTCATAAGGCATTAATTGCTGAACTAGAGTGGTGTGGATTATTGTGATGTTTTTATCAGCTGTTTGGACTCTCATTCTGACGGCACCCATTCACTGCAGAGCATCCACTGGTGAGCAAGTGACGTAATGCTAAAGAAACAAACTCATCTACATTTTGGATGGCCTGAGTAGGAGTACAGTTTCAGCAAATGTTCATTTTTCAACATCCATAGAATCTTTCCATTGCACAGAAGGTTCCTTTATAGTGGAAAAAGGTTCTAAAAATTATTAAAATGTTCTTCCCAAAAACAAGTGGTTCTTGTAAGAAATGATCACTGAAAGGTTGAAAAATGATTCTCCTATGACACTGATGTGAAAACACCCCCTTTTTAAAACCATGTGTAGGTAAAAATATGTATTTGTAATAAAAAATATAATGCAAAATACAGTTTCATGGCCAGTAATATTTATCACTAGTGAATTCTCTCAGTTCACCCACCACTGGCAGATGTGACAAAAGTTTAAATTTGGACCCTGTGGCATGGTTTGTTTTCAAGTGGTTGATTCTTAGTCTCTCTAGAGAAAGAGAGAAAAACAGAGATCCCTAATGATGGGGGAATCACAGCTTAGTGCAGCGGAAAAAGGGAGCAAACACACACACACACACACACTAAATAAGCATGTGTTGTTCATGCACACACCTCTTGGAAAGTGCAGAACCACAGTGCACATGAAACAGTAAGACGTGTCAATGTGTGAACATGTGTGTATGAAAGTAAAAAACCCTCATGCTACACAACAGTGCTCTCTGATTTAGAGGCACAAATGAGCCAGTGCTATAAATAGAAATGAGAGAGAGAGAGAAGCGGGAAGTGAAGAAGAAAGAGGGGGAGGAAACAGGAAGAAGGGAGAAGAGATATGACAGAAGATAGAAAACAATGAGACTCTGCCAGAATAGAATACTAACATTATTTTACTGAACATACTGTATACTGCCTACTTTTTAAAAATAGAAAGTAAAACAGTATCCCATTTCAAACAGTAGTATGTTTCTTGTGAAAAAGAAGTGTGCTTACTTCAAATCATAAAAGAATATTTAATAAGAACTGTACTTGCAGATAATATAATATTAATTAAAGGCCACTTACACTTTCATGACTGTTTTACACCTTTAAAAACTGCAAATTAAAAATCCTTTTTACTAAAAATACATATTTGAAGTACATTTCAAATAAATATTTTTTTAAGAATTTTTAGTAATGCTTTAAAGAAGTACACTTAGGTGTTGACTAACATACTAAAGCACATGTAAAGTATTTGATTATAACTGTTATCTGATATTACATCTTAAATCTACTAAATTGCAAAGGACAATATAAGTAATTATGAAATGACATAAAGATGTACTTTAGTCCTACTTAAGTGGGTAAAAAAGCACTCTTAAGTTCAACTAATTGCATTTAATATAATTTTAAAATATTATATATTGTCATTTAATTGTATATAACATGCAGTTTAGTGTCCAAAAACATTTAGTTCACACTTAAGCATATTTTCTTATGTTACTTCCATTATAAGTACTCTTTTTAAAAGCATGCTAATGTGTACTTTTTTTACAAGGGATGTGCAGTACTTTTTTCTCCCATTAAATAATGGACAAAATCCCTGGAAATTGAAGGTCAAGTTGAGTGCACTGCATATATTGTTGTATTGTACTGTGCATTTTGGTAAAAGTAGTCATTTGGGTATTATAGTGCGCACATAAAATGTGCTTACTGTGCACAGTATACATACTACATACTGCAGAAAGAGAGAATGCTGATATGAAAAGAAACAAAGAGGAAGATGGAAGGAACTGAGGGAAATCAGCAGCTTGAGATAGACAGAGAAAGACAATAGACAGCTGGCGGCTAGAGTACTAGTTTAATAGGATGAATCTGTTGTTCTGCGTGTCTCGGCCTTATCTCACTGATGTCAGCGCTCAGCCATAAAGTTTTGCCCAACAAATCTTCATTCTACAAACTAAACAAGAAAGCAGAGAAAACACTTTGAAGAGTTCTGGAGGTCTAGAATAAAGGATTGAGATCATTATTACATGCTTTCCTGGAATATTTGATACAGAAAATATGGAAATGTTTTCTATGCAATATACTTTCCATAAACCATTTCCATATTCTTTGTTCTAAATTAACAGTTTAATAAAATAAGCAACTGGAGGAGCACTACACTGTAAAAAAAAAAAAAAAAAAAAAACTAAAAAAAATTGAGCAGATTTTTTGCAGACAATTTACTAGCAATTTCTCAGTAAAAATTGTTTCTGCACCACATTATTTTCACTGTACATTGATTTTACCATGGTGTAGTTAGATGCAACACAATGTAAAGTGTCTAAAACCCCTTAACCATGGTAATAATCACTGCAGTACACTGCCTTAAGTGCAAAATGGTATAAAACACCATGTACAATAAACAATTGTATTAATAATAATCATTATAATAAACAATTTTTCATTCATAGCAGAATTTATGATCAAATTCAGAGTGTAAAATAGCCTTCTCTGGATAAAATTAGATATATAGCAATATTACATATCACATATTCAGTCTGTCATCCCTTTATATCATAATATCTATAACTAAAAAAAATGATTGATTATATGTAGGTTGTATGAGATTACTAGAACTGTTTATTTTAATACCCAGAATACTTATGTGAAGAACTTCTAAAGAAAGTTTCCAAAGCTTTGACCTCAGTTTATCATTTCCAAAAGACGAATGTGTTTGCAAGCCCTTTCAGACACGCCAGAACTTTTATTAAAGAACAGCCTTTTTAGGTTTTGCCATCTTGTGGAATTTGTCATGAAATGTGGTTGCAGCGGATTTTCCTTTGGCTATATTTACACTTAATCATGACACACACCTGTACCGAAATACCAGGTGAGCGCCACTGTTAGCAGTTCTGTTGGCTTCTTCATTACTTTTATTTATTGTTTGCTATGCTTTTTATTTAAGCTAAATACAAATATACTAATGCTTATACTTACATGTATTTGCCCTAATGCTGAGGATTCAGCAGTGCAGAAAACTTCAGAAAATACTTCACATTTAAGCTTTGTTACAAATCCCAGTGAGCTGCCTAACTAGGCAACAGTTTAAGCAATCATATTTGTGCTCCCAGCATGCAAGCTGTTCTACATAGTAAGCAATAAAATAATTCTGCCTTATAAGATGCCTTATTAGCTGCCTTATTAGTTCACATCTTGTATGCCTTGCATATTTGTTTATTAAATATTTTGTCTAATTTAATAATTCGATTATGCTTCCAGCCATCAATAAGACTGCAGTACCGTCAGCTCCATTTAACACATTTTCTCTCCAAAAAGCACCGAAAATACAAAAAAAAGTCTGCAGATTCCATCTGGGGCTGCTATGATCCAATTCAGTCAGGATGCTGCCTTAGAAGGAAGCTGCCTATGTTGACTATAGTCAGCGAGAACAGACCAAGCTTTGGAACAGATGTACACTTCCGAGTGTATTCCTCAGAGTGTTGTATTCTTAGTGATGTTCTCGTAAACCGAATGGAGCTCACATTGTGTTCTCAGTTTCTTAAAGACCGCTATAACTCACACACACACACACACTTACAGTAAGAAGGTCTAAAGGTATATAAATCCACAGAGACGACAAAGAGAGAGACAGATTAACCGATTTTACGATACTGGTGTTGTACTCTTAACTGATTGCATGGGATGCGGATGGCACTAGGTAAAGTTCCAGTTTAACGGTGATGTAATATCCCAGTTGGTTGGTTTAACAGGCTGCTATATGGACGCTGTGACAGGGATCTAGCTCCATGCTGATTGTTGTCGCAGCGACGGGATTCCAACGTGGATAATTGCTCTAGGAGCTTAGTGATGTGGGCCACCTGCCGGAACAGTTGGCCGTGTATGTGTGTGTGTTTATATGGGGCAGGAGGATGGGATTGCCGGGAAAGCATAGACATGCTAGTTTTGCATCTTTGCCACATGCATTATTGGGCCAAGGTCATGGACAAGACACACACATTGTCAAACACTTGAAAAATTCATTAGTGAGAAAAGCTGATCCTGTGTTATAATATTAAAACTCTGTCTCTTAAAAGTGTCTAGACAGCAGAAACACACGCATGCATGCATGCACAGATACACGTCTACACATGCAAGCACATATCCATGCATGCAACCATAAGTATGCACATTTGCAAGCATGTAAATACATGCACACAAGCACCCAAGAACACACACAGATGCAAATATACATATGCATGCATACTGTACATGCACGCTCAAGCATGCAAAAACCGTACAGGCATTAAAAAGGCATGCACACATCCACACAAGCATGGAAAAATCCAAACACACACAAATAGATTAAATATACATGCAAGCACACATATATGCATAAAAGCACATATATACGCACATTTGCAAGCATATTAATACAACAACCAAGTACACAGATGCAAATATACATATACATGCAAGCATACTGTACAGACACACTGAGGCATGCAAAACAACAATACAAGCAATCAAATGAATGCACATACAGAGGCATTGGCAGTACATGCACACAAGCATGCAAACACCCAAACAAACACATATAGAAGAAATATACATGCAAGCACAAGTATGCACATTTGCAAGCATGCTAATA
Source organism: Tor tambroides (assembly GCA_021397915.2). Classification (NCBI taxonomy): domain Eukaryota; kingdom Metazoa; phylum Chordata; class Actinopteri; order Cypriniformes; family Cyprinidae; genus Tor; species Tor tambroides. The sequence goes on along the minus strand of JAFVLL020004992.1, from coordinate 7,326 downwards.
CCCAAGTACACATACACACAGATGCAAGCACATGCGGGTATACTGGACAGGTACATGTACAGACACACTCTGCATGCAAAAACAACAATACATGCACACAAGCATGAGCACACATATAGATAAAATATAAATGCAAGCATGCATACAAGCACTCATAGGCACATTTGCGAGCATGCTGATACATGCACACAAGCACTCACATACAAGAATGCAAAAACAACAATACAAGCATACAAATGCATACAGTACACAAGTATTGCCAATACATCCACACAAGCATGCAAATGCCAAAAACACACATATATAAAAGAAATACTCATGCAAGTACACATGCATGCAAGCACACATGCATGCAAGCACACACTTGCATTGGGAACTTATCATTGATTTTTATTGTTTTTTTTGTTTTGTTTTTTATAAAAACAGTACTACTGATATATGAGCTAATGATATTTTTATACAGTACTCTAAACCTAACCCTCACAGAAAACATTCTATGTTTTTACATTTTCATTATTTAGCATGTTAATTAAGCCGTTTTCCTCATGGGAAACATTGGCAGCTCTTCAGGATGCATGTGATTTCAGTTTTACTATCATTCTGGGGACATTTGGTCCCTACAATATAAACAAAAGCTGACCCACACACACACTCCACATAGTGCTGTCAATCGCACAGTACACACGGTAAGCACACTAACGCTCCACTAAGTGTGTCAGAGGGTTGGGTTTCAGTGGATTTGGGGGTTGAAGGTTTCTGTGTAACATTCTCCTCTTTAATCCAACTATAGTTTTAGCACGTCAGGGGTCAGAATGAGTTTGTGTGCTTGAATGCATGCATGCATGCGTGCAGATGTTGCAGTCAGGTCAGATGATGGTGTCTGATCCTGTCTGTCTGCACTGAAGAAACTGACAGCTGTAATAGTGTAACAGAATGAGGTTTCTCTCTAATAACATTACGGAGAAAAGAGGAGGAGAGAGAAGAAACAATGGATTAAAGGAGAGATAGAGGGGTGCATCTTGAGGAACTAGAATTATGTTAAGCAGAAATGAGTGGCAGTGTGGAGGCCTGTAGGAACGGAGTTGTAATGTGATCTTGGGGAAGAGGGTAACGTTAAACCCCTGTCCTGAAGGGAGCTAATAGAGTCAGACCATCAGACAGAACAGAATTAGTGTACTGTAGAATGTGTCTGAAAGGATTAAGATGTACAGTTCGCACTGTACAAATTCAGACGAATAACTAGTCACTGAAATTTCCAAACTGTACGAGGTCTGTGGATCAAACGCATGAGATTTGTTTGAAACACTTACTGGCAACTAAACAGGATAATGCAATATACAGTAGCTGACAGAACTGCATCCAGTACAAAGCATTGAACATTACATAACTAGACTTGTAGAAGCTGCTAAACTGCTGAGATGAACTCCAGGCTCATTTATGTGGCAGACAGAATGGCAAAGGCTGACAAAAATCAAGAGTTATGATCTGATTGGCTGCTACACAACTTTTAGGAGCGAAAGTTGAGGAAAGCTCTGCTGGATCAAATCTTTGAAAAATATGCAAGAGGAAGTTAGTAGCAATGTCAATGAAATGTCTGATTTTCTGGTATAATAATAATAATAATAATAATAATAAATAATAATACAAAATAATTAAATACCAGATAATTGCAAAATACACACAAAGTTTGGGGGTCATGAGATTTTTTTTTACTGTTTTTTTTAAAGATGTTGCTTATGAAAGCTGCATTTATTTGAGCAAAAATACTGTAAAACAGGAATATTGTGATATTGCAATTTAAAATAACTTAATATTTTGTTAAAATTATATATTATATTTAATTTAATTTTAACTTTTACTGCAAATGTTTTAATGTCAATTTCTATTTGATATTTACTAAATATATACACTTATATTTAATGTGTCCTTGCTGAATACAAGTATTAACTAAAAAAAAATCTTACTGACCTGAAAGTGTAACTTTGCATAAATATGAAGTAATAATTATAAGATGAAGAAGAATTATAAAAAATATATATAATTTTCATATATATTAACTATTATTTTAAATGATTATATTTAAGGTATATTTATGCAGTGGCATTTTTGTGATCTAGATTGTTGTACATTAAAAAACTAAACTTGTAACTTGAGAATGAATGGCTGTTAAAAGTTGAGCAATTATCCAAACTCACTTTGAATACTGTCACTGTGTGCTATTCTTTGAATGGTACCAATTATCTGTTAACTAAATATTAAAGAGGTGAGAACAGATTTTTAGCTGATAACAACGAGTGAGAATAATGACAAGAACATGAGCTGATTATCGGTCCATCTGTAGTTCTAGGTTATACAGATGAGAAGTGTGAGTTTGAGCTAAACTAGATTCAGAGATTCAGGAGCCGAAGTCGCTTTAACGTTTTACCGCCCCTCTTTATTCTCTCTCTGTCATTCTCTTACATACACGCACTTTGTTTTATCTCTCCTTTAATTTATTTTTTATTCTCCGTGTGCCTGGCTTCATAAATCAGATGATGTATTTCCCAAGATGCACTGCGCTGTACAAGCTTCTCTTATGAGGCGTGTGTGTGAGTGTGTGTATGTCTTTATTAAGCAGCATTTGTGTATGTCACGGCTCCTGTGAGACGGAGAACAAAAGGAGGCGAGTGTTTATTTCTCTGTCGAGGTGTGAATCTAATATATCGACACAGATCCCGAATACATGCTGAATAGACAGATTCAAAGCCGTCATACCTGAACGCAGCCGTCTCAGCGTGAACTATAGATAGATGATCATCGTCTGCATGATTTTATAAAGGGAGCTCATAGATTTGACCCAGATTTTTAATGATGTGTGTGTGTGTGTGCAGCAGGAGTTTGTGTTCACAGATCAACACTCCCTGCAGTCTTTGCTTTTAATAAAAGCCCACGAGTTCTTCACTGTAGTTTTACCATGACAAGTGTGTGTGTGTGTGAGTTTAAAATCTGTCTTCGCACACAATCTCCCTTTTCGTTTTGTTTCTGTTTGCATCTGTGCATCGCATACACTTTCTACCTGCTTCTGTTTTTGTCAATCAATCAGTCACTGTTTCTGTCTCCTGTCAGAACACTGCCTGCTTTTGTGAAAAAGAAGTGCGCTTAATTGTGTTGAATGTGTACTTTTACTGAACTTCAAAAAAGTACATTTTTAAAAAACTCCACTTGCAGATAATATAAAATTGAAGGGATAGTTCACCCAAAAATGACAATTCAGCCATTAATTACTCACCCTAATGTCGTTCCAAACCCGTAAGACCTTCGTTCATCTTCGGAACACAAATTAACATATTTTTGATGAAATCCGAGAGCTTTCTGACCCTGCATAGACAGCAACGCAACTGACACGTTCAAAGCCCAGAAAGGTAGTAAGAACATTGTTAAAATAATCCATGTGACATCAGTAGTTCAACCGTATTTTTACAAAGCTTTTTGTGTGCAAAGTAGGGCTGTCAAAGTTAACGCATTAATAACGCGTTAACGCAAATTCATTTTAACGGCACTAATTTTATTAACGCACGATTAACGCAGTGCGCATTTTCTGTTTGACCCGTGGCCTAACCCATAGTTGGAGAAATGGAGATGCACAGTGTTGCCAACTTAGGGACATTGCAGACCCCTTTAGCGACTTTTTTTCCCTTCAAAAAAGCGTCCAAACCTTATTTTGTTTCTGAGAATCAGAACTGCCGCGCGAGCGCGAGGTCTTGCTTTCCCAGCGCGCGCGCACCTCTCTCTCTCTCTGCGTCTGCTCTGTTCAGCAAGCGGTGGAGAGGAGCAGCGCTTTCGGTTAAACACAGATATTATGTTGCTTCTCTAATTTTACATGTAAGTATAGCCGAAATCACAGCACAGCTATTGTCTTTATCTTATGTGTATTTTATTTCATCAGACGATGGCTTGATTATCAGGATTTTTGTGCAGATTAACATCTTGTAAGGGAGAGCTTTTAATGGGTCGCGTTTCAATCACTATTTCATATTCATTCCGTTGTCTGACAACAGAAGCAGTAAAATATATCAATGAAAACAGTTTTATTGAGAATTTAGCTGCATCAAAATACAGTATGTGGGCACAGAGAGGGAAACAAATGTAATAATAAATTATATATGTACATGTTGCATGTTCAGAAGAAGAGCTGCCCTGTCATGCAAAAATGTAAACAGGTTTGTGTCAGTAAATTGCTCAGTGCAAAGAAAGAGAAGTAATGGGAACCTGGTATTTCTTTTTTTCATGTGTCTAATAGACATGAACAAGTTCTTTGAAAAACATCTATGACCTTTGAAACATGTCTAGTCTTCATGCTCTATGTTGACTATGGTTTCAATAATAAACATACATTTGCATAAAGCATCCATATTTGTCCATGCCCATGTTGATTAGAGTATTAAAAACTTGAAAAGTATTAATTTAAGGTACATTTAGAACAAATAAAAATGTGCGATTAAGTTGCGATTAATCGTGAGTTAACTCACGACAATCATGCGATTAATCGCGATTAAATATTTTAATCGATTGACAGCCCTAGTGCAAAGTAAACAAAAATAATTTCTTCATTCAACAATTCTTCTGTTCCGCGTCACTGTCCTCTGCCATTATCGAGAGTACCATGATGCATACGAATAAAGTCATTATTTTTGTTCTCTTTGCGCACAAAAACTATTTCTGTAGCTTCGTAAAATTACGGTTGAATCACTGATGTCACATGGACTATTTTAACAAAGCTTGTTCCACGGGGAAAAATAACGGTAACTGCAAACTTTTTATATCACAATTCATACTTTTTTTTTATATCTTATAATTCTGTGTTTTTCACACAATCCAGAGGGGAAAAAAGTCCAAATTCTGAAAAAAAACACAGATTTGTAAGATATTAACTCCAAATTGCGAGATTAAAAAGCCGCAATTACAACATTATAGTAATTACGGTATATTTTAGTTTCCTATAAATGCTTGTCAGTACATTTGACAGTAAACTTTAACCATATTTCAAAGACTAAAGAAGTAATTATGACATTCCTTATAAAGACACACTTGAGTCCTGCTTAAGTGGGGCAAAAAAAGCACTCTTAAATTTACCCAACCATTTATATTCCTAAAACTATAATACATTCCCATTTATTTGAAGTTGCAACATGCAATCAAGTGTCCGAAAACAAGATTTATGTGTTTCTGTGTCTCTGTCTGTCTGCAGGAGAATCCATACCTCTGCAGTGATGAATGTGACGCATCTAACCCTGACCTGGCTCACCCGCCGCAGCTGATGCAGGACCGCGAACGCAGCGGCCTCATCACCTACTGGCAGACGGTCACGTGGCGGCGGTATCCCGAGCCTCTTCAGGCCAACATCACCCTGTCCTGGAACAAAACCCTCGAACTCACCGACGACATTCAGATCACCTTCGAATACGGCCGGCCCACCATCATGGTGCTGGAGAAGTCGCTGAATTTCGGCCGCACGTGGCAGCCCTACCAGTACTACGCCGACGACTGCGTGGACGCGTTCAACATGCCGCCGAGACGTGCGCGCGACCTGACGGTGGCCAACGTCACGCGTGTCATCTGCACAGAGCAGTACTCGCGCTGGGTCGGGTCCAAGAACGAGAAGGTGGTGCGCTTCGAGGTGCGTTCCCGCTTCGCCATCTTCGCCGGCCCCAGGCTGCTGAACATGGAAGGCCTGTACACGCGGATGGAGAGCATGAAGGGTTTACGAGATTTTTTCACATTCACCAGTCTCAGGCTCCGCCTCCTCAAGCCCGCTCTCGGAGGAACGTATGTCCAGAGAGACAACCTGCTGAAATACTTCTATGCCATTTCTAACCTGGAGGTGCTGGCCAGGTGAGAACACACAAACTACAGCAGTAAACTACCAGCGTTAAATATTAAAACACAGCAACACTGACTCAGCCAATGGCGTGAGTTTGGGGGTGGGACTATCTGTTTGACTGACCAATGCTAGACGGGTTGGGGGCTGGGAATTTTCTACTTCACTTTTAAATTAATGTTTTGTTTTTAATGTTTTGGCAGTTACAAATTTGAAAAAGTAACTTGAAAAAGTAAATATGTATGAATATTCTGAATATTGATATTCTGAATATTGAATAATGATATTCAGAATTTGGTATCACCTGATATAAATTGAAATACTTCTACGCCATTTCTAACGTGGAGGTGCTGGTTAGGTGAGAACACACAAACTACAGCAGTAAACTACCAGCGTTAAATATTAAAACACAACAACACTGACTCTGCCAATGGCGTGAGTTTGGGGGCGGGACTATCTGTTTGACTGACCAATGCCAAACAGGTTGGGGGCTGGGATCGATCTTTTTTAACATTATATACTTCACTTTTAAATTAACGTTTTGTTTTTAATGTTTTTGCAGTTACAAATTTGAAAAAGTAACAAAGTAAATATCTATGAATATTCTGAATTCTGAATACTGATATTCTGAATATTGAATAATGATATTCTGAATTTGGCATCACCTGATATAAATTGTAATTCTTATTTTCAATTAATATTTAATTATTTGAAAATATTAAAAATAAAATGAATATAAATATAATTAATATTATAAATTATATATTAAAAACAAAAAATATTAAAAGGTGATGCAACATTTACATATATACACACACACACACACAAAATTATTATTTTCAAATAATAATAGTAATTATTATATTATATTATATTATATTATATTTTTAACAAATATTTTTTTTAAATGCAACCCACTATTCCCGTCATGTCCACACAGAAATGATTACTGTTTGTTCACTTACTCGGTATTAGATGATGACTAATCTACCCCATGCTATCATTGTGAGTTAAGCGACTCTACTGCGTCAGGCCAATTATTATCCATACAGCATTTGGTGCATCTCATCTAATCAGATTGTGTTGTGTATTATTACAGAGGCAAACGGATGCTTGTTATCATAGGGCATGTTATCATAACCAATAACTATTAAAACTATCAGGAGGCAAACAAATGATCTGCAATAATGCTCCAGTCATTACTGGTACAGATATTGACTGTCGTAATGGTATAAATGAGACACTGGGGTCTATCACAGGTCTGGGCTGTAATTGCAGTGATTGACAGTCTGTTAACAATAACCCTGTCTTACATATCCAACCATGACATAATGGCTACTGTGTTAAAGGAATAGTTTACATTAATAACTGAAGTCACTGCACACCTCAGATCACTTCCTACTCACTCTTAACCTCAACATGATTCCTGACACAACACATACCCTTCCACATGTCACTTTTCGACGTAA
>JAFVLL020004990.1:0-33222 GCA_021397915.2 Tor tambroides | reverse complement strand
AGTACGGTGTGCTGTGTGGTGTGAGAGTCCATGTGGTGAGTGGGTGACCTCTGGTGGTGATTGTCCGGAAGAGCATGGACCCGATTCGTGACATATATATAAGATGAAGGGGTGTACTTAACAGCTTTAATAAGGGAAACAGCTACAGTCCCATGAAGCATTGTGAACGAAATAATCAAAATAAAAACAATGGATAAATATAAAACTATTGATTTAAAGATGTTGGTTGTGTAGAAACAATATATTTTACATTTATTGCAAAATGTATATGTACACTAATATTAAAGTAGTTTGAAAACGCATAGACAATGACTCTATTCAGTCATTCACAGTGCTTCATGGGAGTGGACAGGCACTAAATTGTTCTTTTGGCGTGATCTGTTGCAATTCCCTGATTGGTGAAGATTATATCACCAATTAACAACCTTGTAGCTCATAGTAGGTCTGTCTTTAAAGGTTTATAAGTTAAAAATCAGTTCCTTATTGATAAAATGCCAAAACCCAGCTGCTGTACTCTATAGGGTTCCATTGCTCTTCACATTTAGAAAAAAAAATATTTTGACATTGTCTAAAAAAAAAGAATGAAATTGTTTTTCAGCTGCCAGAGCCATTGATTCTGTATCGGTATTATAATGATATCATCGGGCTGGCGAAAGAGACTCAGAACGTGGAGAACACTGAATCGACTAAAGAGAAATCACCAGGAGAGCAGCTGTGCCTCAGTATTGAGCTTAAAAGAGTCCTCTTCAAAATCAGAGACCTCCTTCGCCAGCTTCCTGCAGCCCACTACAAAACCCTGCAGTTCCTTATCACTCATCTGCACAGGTACGCTAACACAAACCATAAACAAAAGCGTGTTTAAAAAGCTCATTTAGCAAAGAAGCAGGAATCCGTTATTGGGATCTGTTTTTCTTTGCTTATTGCTTGACGTCCTTAAATATGTTTAGTGAGCATGAAATATAATTCTTCACTCATTGTTCTACAGAGTGTCAGAGCAAGCTGAGGAGAACAAGATGACCGCTAGTAACCTGGGTATCATCTTCGGTCCCACACTCATCAAGCCCAGGCAGTTAGAGGCGGAAGTGTCGCTGTCCTCTCTGGTTGACTACCCCCACCAGGCCCGCATGGTGGACCTGCTCATCAGGCACCACCAGATGATCTTTGATGTCCCTCTCAGCCCTGTGTCTCCCACCAGTCCGACAGCACCACAGCCAGCACTCAGCCGTCACTCCCGGTCTCTCATGGATATCAAAGAGGTGAGATGGGCCAGAGAATGAGAGCTAGACCTTTTTTTTTTAGGAATATTAGAGTTTATGATATCTGATCAGTGTTTAACTTTCATACAGAGTGCAAAACTCTACAAGAGACACTCGTCTGTGATTACCTCTGCACAGCTGATGGAGGAAGTGAAGGAGATAAAGACAGGGGATGATAAAGTGCAGACTCCTGGTTAGTATGTTTGTCTCTGCTCATGTTTGGTATTGAAGTAAACATGAAATCAAAACTGACCCTCTTCGATGAGCCATGGCAGCATGAAAAATAAACAATTTTTTTTTTGTCTCAAAGTGTAGCATGAAAAAAAAAGATCATGTTTTTCATTTGAAAGTGAACGTTTATGCAAGGAAAATTCTTGATTAATATTCATGTAATTTTCTTTTAAAAATGTAGGTTTTATTAATGTGGACTCTTGTGGAGTCATGAGTTATAAATTCAAAGGAATTTAAATAAATCTAATAATTTCAAAATAGTTACAACTGGTAATTCTCAGATGATATGTTTTTTATTTTATATATATATATATATATATATATATATAATGATATATTCAAATAAAAATGCTTCTTGTATCACTAGCCGGGTTTCCATTATATATTTGCTCAAAACTTTTGCGATATTTTATGAATGTTGATAAAAACCTATTGAGAATTGACGGCGTTTCTGTAACCGATGTTATGTGACTACAACCTAATTTTTTTCCTCTCTCAATAAGTCATGGCAATGGATGTTGCTAGGTTTACGTATATTGCAGCCACTGCACTAGCCATGATTTTTAATTGAAGAAGACGTATAGGCGTGTATCTTTAGCGATGCAGCGCGGAGAGCTGCTTCTGGGACGTTTCTGAAACGTGCTGCAGCGCAGCTGGTATAAACACAAGCACTGACTATAGTGGCCAGTGTCTGTGTCTGAGCTGTAATGCGGCGCAGACGTGTGCAGTGTAAATAAAAGTTTATCCAAGCATTAATGGCAAGGAAAGCCCTTTATAATTGAGAGCGGCCATGTATGAGGTGTTTCTTGGAGGTTATAGTACATTAAAGAATGATCATGTGACTTTTATGTATGCCAGGTGACCTGTAAAGCCCCATTCACACCAAGAACGATAACTATAAAAATAAAGATATTAGCGTCCACACCAGCGAACAATGTCGTCTGTTTATTCTAAGCACATGCTCGTCTGCCACTTTAAATTCTCGAGCTTGTTATAGCAGGATTGATTCTGATTGGCTGTCAATGTTTTTACAGTTCATCAGCTGGAAAAAAATTGTTCTGAAAGTGATTCCAATGATATCGTTTCTCTGTGCGTTTATCGTTATAGCTGTGGTGTGGACTCTGCTATACTTTAATATTGAGAACGATTTTTAGAACTATATCTTTATCGTTATCTTTATAGTTATCGTCCTTGGTGTGAATGGGCCTTAAATGTGGAAAAACTGCATTCCGTTGCAGTTTTGTGAAATATTCCTTTTTTAAATTGCCTGAAAAACCATCTCATGCGAATGTAAGAACTTTTTTGCGATATATGAGAGTTTTTGCAAAACTGACACGTTTCCATTCGGCACAACTTCAATTTGCGCATTTTGAAGGGTAATGGAAACACGGCTACAGTAGTTTCTCTGTATATTCACTGTTTGAGAATTTTAATTGCGAAAAGTGGGTAAATATAGTAATAACATGGTAATAACACAAACACTTTTGAAACTTTGAAAGTTTTGTGTATTAACTGATGATTAATGGGAAGTTACTGATCAGACACAACATGGTTTTAGTTGAAAAATATGAAGTATTGACTGTTTTATAAGCTTATGTTCTAGTTGGTCAAAACTGACCTGGAAATGCAAAAATTGCATGCAGATTTTGAATGCATTATTAGGTCACACTTTATTTTAAGGTCCGATTCTCGCCATTAACGAACCATTAACTTCGACTTTTGCCTCAGTAAACTCCTAATTTTCTGTTTGTTAATAGTTAGTAAGGTAGTTGTTAAGTTTAGGTATTGGGTAGGATTACTGATATAGAATATGGTCATGCAGAATACATGCTTTATAAGTACAAATAAACAGCCAATATGTTAATAAAGTTCGAACTTATTTTTCTCTCCAGCAGGTGAGGGCTCAGATGTCAATGGGGTTGGCTCAGCACCTGTTGACGTGCAGAAGTCCACATCTGTGTTCAGCCGGCCCGGTGCCACCAGCCGAGCGGTGCAACTACGTCCTCAGCGCTCCAAGCCGGTGTCTCGACCCATCAGCATGCCCGTGGAGCGACTGCTCAACGAGCGCAACAGCCGCAACACAGAGGAGCGTGAACACTCGCCAGCCGGCATTCAGGAGACCACCGAACCGGAGAAGCCTTCAACGCCCCGCCTCACCAACTATTACAGAAACCCCTTCATCGACACCCAGACGCTGAGGAGGACCTGGGACAGACAGTACAGGCATTATGATGTGACACCTAGAACTGCAATGATAGTGGCCAACCTGCCATCCACTGGTGTGCCAAAACCGTCAGAAATTAGCGTTGTACCCCAAAGCAGCGCCAATAGAAAAGATGGTACAAGCCAATCTGGAGTGGCTCCAATATCCTTCCGAGCGCCACGGACATTAAAACCCCCTCCTGGAACGTTCTATAGACCTCCATCAGTAAGCCAAATCAGGCCGTTTGACTCTCTGGCAAAAACAGTTTCGACAGCAACAGCCACTACCACAGGAGCTATATACACAACATCCATTACCATATTTACAACAGCGGCCACATCAACTGTTACAACAGTCTCCACAGCCGTCACGACTCCCCCTACAACACCAACAACATCAGCGACTATCTCTCTAACGGACAAGCCGACTCTTACAACAGTGACAAGCACTGAATCAGGAGGAGCAGAGGAAGGACTGTCAGAGAACGACTCCATCAGCCCCGTCACTCTCTCTCCACCTCAATCTCCAAGCTCCAGCGCAGAGGAGCTCAGCCCTACGGACGCCAAACCCCTCTATCAGAGACGCAGTCGCCGTATGCAGGAGCTAGAGCACCGAGAGGCCCATTTTGTTTAAAAAATGCCCTCCTGGACGGATCTCTTTTCTCGCTTGGTACAGTATCCTATATGTGACATTCAGAAAGTGACTGATTCCGTCAAAGGACTCAATTTTAATGGTCTAGTAGATCCGTCTGTGGCTTAATATGTATGTATTTGTATCTAAACTGTCATTTTTGTGCCATACTGTATATATGAAAATTGTTTTAATATCCCTTTGAGAAAGGGCAAAAATATTAGGAAAGAGGTGAAACATCTCCATGAAATTTTGTCTCTTTAAGCTACTCTTTGAGCCAGAAATATCAGCAGAGGTCCAAAACATTTGTGACATTCGCTTATCCATAAGTGAGCACTCTTTTATGTTGTTTTCGGATGTTGTTTCTGAATGATTATGCCAAATCTGTCTTATTCTTATTAGATGAGACACTTCTATATCAGTAAATAATCAGCTATATTAAAGTGTTAATAAAATCAAAAGTTCTGTGTAATAATTGTATACACTCAACAGGAATGTGTATAGTATTATCTGTAAATTCCTGCCAACTTGCTCATTTTGATGCACTTGCTAAGCCTAACTTTTTAACATACATTCATCACTGCCCTTGCATGATGTAACACAGTCACTGCCGGCTGTTTTATTTGTTTTATAGTTCATCTCTTTGAAACACTCCTGTTTGTGCATGTTTTAGGCTGCGTAAGTGCATCTGTTTCTGTTTTATTTCAGAGTTATATATGCATTTGTTTACATTTTTACACATAACCTACTGCCATAAACATACATCTATACCTACAGTTCTTGAAGACATGCAACATGTTTGCAGATTAAATATTTAGTTAAAACTATTTTCTGCTCTTTTTTTTCTTTCATGTTTTGTCCATTCAAGTGTAAAAGTGTAAAAGACAAAATGTAGCCACTAAGGTGTTTGAAGTGTTTGATAGTATGTTGCTATGCAGTGGCTAGTTTTTTTGGTGGTTTATTTCTGGAACAAATCCAAAAAAAAAGAAAAAAAAAAAAAAGTCATTACTGAGTATTAGGGCTGGGCCAAAAAAAATATCACAATAAAATTTTGCATACCAGTTAATATTGATAATTTTCATGATAAATTTGAAATTTAATTATTCTGACTGTTTGAGTTTTATTAAAATTAACCACTGGTCTTCCATAGTAGCATACATTTAGATTGTGATAACCACAGTTAAAACCACAAATATAGCACCTGAATACCATGGTAAAATGTATCTGTATTGTTTCTAGGTATTTGTATGAAAAACTAGTAGTCTAAATACATTAAGCCTAGTATAAATGCACAAAAGCTATAGCTTAATCACAAAAAAATACTGTAATTATATTCTCTTACTCCTTATAATACATTTAATTCATGTCTATATTAATAATATCATAAAATTTCTTATGATTGTCCCACATTTCTGCTACAATACCATGGTGCAGTTAGTGTTACTACATTTGTGTGCCGTTTGAACTTTGAGCCGAGCGAATAAACGGTCCGTCTGGCGCCATTCAAATGAGTAGCTGGTTTTTTTCCGCTTTTGGCGCATAAATATTATATTAAACATTTAAAGAACGCTTGCTATCGTTTTGTCGAGGAAAATTATATTGCAATAATTTTATCGCCCAGCCCTACATGTTGTCGCTAGGTTTCGAGTACCTCTAAGTGAAGTTATTGTTAACTGAAACTAAAATTATTAAAAATGGTTTGCATTAATTGAAATGCAGCTGAAATAAAATCTAAATATTAGATGGAAAATAAATTAAGAAAACTTTAAAGAAAGTTCTTCATTGAAAGTGTGTTGTGGTACTCTTGTGAACGTGTGGCGAAAACTGACGCAGAAGAGAAGAAATTGTTGAGTAAAGTCGTTATTTTTGTTTTCTTTACGCACAAAAAGTTTTCTCATAGTTTCATAAAATTAAGGTTGAACCACTGATGTCACATGGACATTGCGTTGCTGTCTATGGAGGGTCAGAAAGCTGTCGGATTTCATTAAAAATATCTTAATTTGTGTTCCGAAGTTGAACAAAGGTTTTACGCGTTTGGAACGACATGAGGGTGAATAATTGATGACAGAATTTTAATTTTTGGGTGAACTATCCTTTTAACACTTAAAAAAAATAACCGTAACAGAGATTCCTGCCTTAGCAAATACTACTAATTAAAATGAATACATTAAATACCATTTATAATGATGTAATCAACTGGGAATGTTCAATACTTCATGTCAGAGGTTAATTCAGGGGAGGCCACACTTTCTATCCAGTGGCCTGATTGCAGAGGGCATTCTTGCCTGTTGTCCTCCCTCCCTGGGTATCTATCTGTTTGGCTGAATCAGTGACAGGCTCTGTCCCTCCTCATCCCTAATCAGCCATATCACCTGACCTCCAGCACTGAGCTGCTCAGCACGGACTCATCCAACAAACACAAGACATCAAATATAACACACAATCTCCAAATGTCCAGAACACACAATATAACAACACACATCATCAATATCCCCAACTGCCTCACCAATCTCCCACATGTACATGTAAATAAACAGTAGTCATGTTAAAATGGAGGGCTTTGCTGATGGCCACGTTAACCCTGCAGATTAAGGCAATCAGATTAGTTGAGTCAGCCAGAAGCAGCAAGTTTGGCTGTTGTGTTTCAGCGACTATCATGGACTGTAATTATGTACTTTTATTTGTGAATGATAAGGAACTCATATTTCTTCAGCACTGAGGTAAGTATACCTTTTGTTTTAAGGGAACACTATTCACTATTAACTAGTTGCTTATTAGCATGTTTATTACTGGGATATTGACTGTTTATTAGTACTTATAAAACACATTTTTATTCTACACGACCATATTCTAGATCCCTTAACCCTTCCCAGTACCTAAACATAACAACTACAAACAACTACCTTACTTACTATCAGTAAGCAGCAAATTAGGAGTTTATTGAAAGAAAACTGTTAATAGTGAATACATGTTCCTTAATCTAAAATGTTACCAATTTAAATTATGATTTGTTTGGTCCGTTCAAAAAGATTTTATTGTGTTTTTGTTTTTTTAAATAATAATACTTTTACTCAGGAATTTAATCAAAAGTGACAATAGAGACATTTACTGTACACTGTAAAAAAATGACTGTGATTTTAACGTTAAAAACCTGTGAAAATGCTACAGTAAAAACCTGTTAAATGGGTAACGGTAAGTTCCTGTAAAATGTTCAGGGAAAAAACGTAAACTGACGTTCCCAGAATTCCCTGCGTTGCATTTCAAATTTTGGTTGAATTTGATGTTTTTTCTTTGAAATAACTATGTTTCTTCTTAGTTTTTTCTTATCAGTTATGTTTATTAGGGTTGTATGTTACATCTAATGTTGTTAAATTAATGTTTATTGCATATTTCAGTTTAATGAGTCTCATCATGATGGTGTTTAGTGCTTGTGTGAATGACACTGTGCACCTTCTATATATGTTAATATTTAAAAGCTGCTTGTGATTGGCTTTGGTTCATCATGTGACTTTCTCATCATCACCTGCTTTTGATGGTTATCAGTGTATTTCAAAGATACAAAACAGATTTCAGGACTTCAATAGGTTGGTATATTAATGTTATATCTCTTAATGAAATTACGGTATTTAACTGTAAATTTAAGTTAAAACCTAAAATGTTGTTACCGTATTTTTTACGGTAGAATTCCGGCAACCACAGCTGCCATTTTTTTACCGTACATTTTAAGGAATTTTTTTTTACAGTGTATGTTACTAAATGTTTCGAATAAATACTGTTGTTTTGAATTTTAGATTTATTTAAAAAAGAAATAATGGTATTAAGCAGAACAACTGTTTTCAACATTGATAAGAATAAGAAACATTTCTTCAGCATATTAGAATGATTTCTGAATGATCATGTGACACTAAAAGACTGCAGTAATGGCTGCGGAAAATTCAGCTTTGCCATCGCAGAAATAAATTACATCTTAATATACATTCAAATGGATAACAGTTATTTTTACTGGATTTTTGGTCAAATAAATACAGCTTTGGTAAGAATAAGAGACTTTCAAAAACATTAAAAAATCTTTCCGACCCCAAACTGAACAGTACTGTACACTCACAAAGGGTTAAAGTCGTGGGTTTTTGTGGAGAATGTTAAATCATGTCATTTAATGCTATGCTTTTAATTCTTTGATATTCATTTAACTATTAAGATCAAGAGTTTGTGCAATGTCGGTCAAAAGAGACTCTGTAAGATGAGACATTTGTATCTGAACCTGAACTGAAAGAGCTTTAATCAGTGTTTGTGTTAAAAGATTACTGTGGAAAATTAGACGTCTAACGGACATAATAACAGCTCTGTCTGTGACTGCTGTGCTCTTTTGGTCTTGCTGTAGTAGTCATTGCTGTGGCTCAAAATAGTTCAGTGGTTCAATGCTAGGCCCATATTTTCCTTTAAAGATTTGTGACCCAATTTCACATGACTAACAAACAAAGTCTCCAAGCAACATTTCACTAAAGCAGCTGTTTTCATTAATGAAAATCTGATTACACGGCCACATGTGTACAGCTCTACAATGCTAATGACATTCATCTGTCACTTGAATTTCTCTACACTAGTTCTGAGTTTTTTGTATGTGATGTGTTGGCAGGTTTGTTGCAGCTTGTTGACCCCTACAAGGGGTTAAGTTGGAGCCATGAACACAGGCAGACAGATCCGTCTGCTGCTCTGGAAGAACTGGACGCTCCGCAAGAGACAAAAGGTACAATTAACCCATTCACTGGGACACAAAACAATCATCATCACAGGCTGTAGTTTCTAAAGCCTCAAAACAGCTTATATTTAGAGCGCTCTGTTTATATCATGTGATCCAAACCTCAGAAATTTGGTTCAGAGTGCAGGATATAGGCAATGAGGTGGTGACATACCACACAAAACCAAATATAAGACTCTGAAGCTGAAAATACAGAGTGTTTGCTGTGCTTCAGAATGTCCAAAGTGTATTTTTAAAACTCTTGTGTAATTTTTATCTGCTATTTAATTCTAAGGATGATACATTGATATATTGGCAGCAAATTGGTTATTGGTGACGTTAGAGATTTTTTTTTTTGTTGATTTATCAGCTGATATTGGATATTAAAGTTTACATTTTTTACAAAATTGAATAACAATGTTATTAAATTAACTTACATCCAGTTTAATATTATACTTTATAATGTTGATGCTTCAATTCAAAAGGACTTTAGTATTCAGTGTTTTCAAATTATTTAGACAAATAATAATATTTTAGTATTGCTATTGTGCATCGCTATTCAATTCTTTAAGGTTAATGCATGGTGACATAACATTGAACAATAGTTTATTACAGCATTTGTCTAGGCCCATATAGACAAAAAAATTTCTGTTAATTATTACAAAAGCTGCTTGCTTTAAAACATTGTTTTTTATTAACAGAAACTGAGTGTGTTGGTAAAACAATAAATTACAGAAATGAATACAATAATTGTTGAGAAATGGGAAAAAAAATAAATATTCCGTTTACATCTTGATTGCATGTGTTTTTGACATTTTAATTTAGAGTTAGAATGTTTTAGTGTATTAAATTGCAGAACTTGAAATGTTATAAATGCATTAACATAAATTCTCTGTAAAAGGAATACATTACAGGAATACATGACATTAAAGGAATAGTTCACCCAAAAATGAAAATTTTGTCATCATTTACTCACCCTCATGTCATTCCAAACCTACAAGTTTCTTTCTTGTGTTGAACACAAAAGAAGATATTTTGAAAAATTTTGATGAACCAAACAGTTGTTGGTCCCCATTCACTTCCATAGTAGGGAAAGAAATGCCAGGGCCGGTTCTAGACATTAGGAGGCCCTAGGCAAAAATCATGTTGGAGGGACAAAAAGGACTTGAAACAAATATGATTCCTAACCTTTTTATTTACATTTAACTTTAAATGTTGTATACTTGTACAGTACAAAAATTTGGAAAATTACTATTTTAAATGTTTTTGAAAGAAGTCTCTTGTCTTATGCTCATCAAGCCTATTTGAACAAAAATACAGAAAAAAATAATATTGAGAAATATTATTTCAATTTAAAATAATGATTTTCCATTTTACTATACTTTAAAATATATTTCTGTGACTTTTCATCAGCCATTACTCCAGTCTTCAGTGTCACATGAACCTACATAAATCATTCTAATATGCTGATTTATTATCAATGTTAGAAACAGTGCTTCATGTTTATTTTATAACCTGTGATACCTTTTTTTCAGGATTTTTTTATTATTAAAAAGATGTTTAAAAATAAAACTATAACATAAATCTTTTATAACAATATAAGTCTTTACTATCACTTTTTATCTATTTCACACATCCTTGCTGAATATTACTGTTTTTTTTCCTGTATTTTTGATCAAATAAATGAAGGCTTGATGAGCATAAGAAATTTCTTTCAAAAACATTAAAAATAGCAATGGGTCCAAACTTTTGACCGGTACTGTATGTACATATTCATCAAATTTTATCTACGGTAATCTCTTTTTTGCTTGACGAAGATGTTGTTGTTGTTGTTATTATTATTATTATTTTGCTGTTTTATTTAATTTCATTTAATTTAAATTTAATTTATTTTATTTTTAATTTATTTAATTTAAGTTCCAGAACACCACTTCAATAAGTGCTTTTATCATTTTTCCTAGCTGGGTATGGGCAGGATTTCCCCCTCCCATTTAATCAATATTGACTACAGATATTGTCATATTATTAATATCAATAATATGATATTATGTATTGCATTGTTAACTTAAATATGACATATACACAAATCAAGTGGAACAGAAAGACACGATCACTACTAAGCAGAAAAAAATGTAGTTAGTTGAAACTGAAAAGTGTTATGTTAGAGCAGTAATCCTAATCATCAGCCGAATTTAGGAGATGCACCTGAGATCCTTTATTTGAACCATTAAAAAAATGTTCTAGCGTGTTTGCTTTGAATTTGCGTTGAATACAAACTTCTCTGCTGTTACTTTTGCAGCTATTTTGCAAGTCGGCTCCCGGCGCGATGTCATTCATTGTACGTGCAAATTCAAAGCGTCGCGTCTGGGCGCATCAACGGCGCTCGCGCTCCTTTAAACTCGTAATAAAGCGGTCAATGATCGATTCCAGAAATTACGCTGATCGACAGAACAAGTTTATATTTAAAATATATTGCAATCACTCCAAAATAGATGACAACAACTCACACACCTGCATTAGGAGCTGTACTTCTTTGCGTGCCTATTTAGCCTTTTGCATCGCATAGTTCGCAGCACCTGAAAGATGTGTTCGTTACGCAAACATTCAGAAGGCGGGACCCGCTTTGAAACTGCAACATTAATTGGTTTAATTGCAGATGAGTGACAATTCAACTATATCCAATGAAAAATGAGGCTTGAATTTGCTGCCCGTCTTGACTGGTGGATATGGGATGTTACGGTTATGGAGGCCCCTCCTCAAAGCCCGAGGCCCTAGGGCCTAGGCAATCGCCTGCTCTGCCTATAGCTAGCGCCTGCCCTGAGAAATGCTATGGAAGTCAATGGGGAACATCAACTGTTTGATTACCAGCATTCTTCAAAATATCTTCTTTTATGTTCAACATAAGAAAAAAACTCATACTGTTTGGAACGACATGAGGTTGAGTAAATGATGACAAAATGTTCATTTTTGGGTGAACTATCCTTTTAATAAATGCTGTAGAAAAGTACTGTTTACCATTAATTCATGACCTTTAATGTATACAACTTGAATTTATTATAACTTGTTGTTTTCATCATTGCTAAAATCCTACGTCCAGATCTGACATGTTTCTAAACAAACCGCTCTCTTGTCATGTGCGTACAGATTCGCTTCCTGGTTGAGATTCTGTGGCCTGTGTTTTTATTTATTGGACTTGTGTGGCTACGAAGAGCCAATCCCCTGTATCGCCAACATGAATGTAAGAATACACATTATAGTATAGTTACTTTAGATATTGATAATGGTATTCAGAAAAACAACACAGCTTGAAAGTTCATTAGCATCTGTGTGTGGTGCCTGAGGACTTACTCATCATATATGTAAATGCAGGTCATTTTCCCAGCAAGGCTATGCCCTCAACGGGAATCCTGCCTTGGATTCAAGGGATTTTCTGCAATGCTAATAACCCATGTTTTCGCCATCAAACTCGAGGAGAGTCGCCTGGGGTCGTTTCCAACTACCACAACTCCATGTGAGTCAGACGCTCCTTCACATCTCAAATCTGGAAGATTTTCCTATCTTGCACATTTTGTGTTGTAGGCGTCCAAAGATATTCCTCTGACACAAATCAGTTTGGAGGAAAAATGACTCTTCCAGTGCAGAGGAGTTTTGCAGCTCGATAACCAACCAGTTAGGATTGTAAATTTAGCCTTATCTCATAGATAGAATTTTTTTTCAAGTTCATATCATAAAATGTTGGAAGATGTTTGTTTTTATGGGGCTAAGTTAGTATGAATCCAAGTTCCAGTTTAGTATTATAACTCATTTCCTTCTATCCTCCTTAGATTGGCACGGTTTTACCAAGATTCACAGGAGCTGCTGTTCAACGACACCGAGTTTCGTCAGCTTGGCCGACTGTGGCATGAAGCCACCATCTTTAGCAACTTCATGGAGACGTTGCGCACCAATCCTGCACTGGTGGCAGGTATGTAGGGCAGGGGGAGCGTCTGCTGCCTGACCCATTAACCTGGCCCTTAGAGGAACTGATGGGACCTCTTTAATGGATCTGAGTGATGGATGGAGAGAGTGGGCATTTCCTCTCTTGTACTTCCACTCCCCTCATACCTGTTTCCTTTTCCTGCTCCCTCTAATGGGGCGATGACTAGTCATAAGAGTTAGGGCGAACCTAAGTCTTAATATATGGAGTGAGTTTTTAGGAAAATGTCTAGTGATTTTTCCAAATAGGACGCATCCTCATATCATCATATTTTCTTTGTCCTGTTAAATATAGTCCTAGCCACGAGTTAGGCATAAAATCAGAGGGAAATGATTTCTCATGTCATACTGAACATGTTTGACTTTCTTTCTGCTGTGGAACATGAGGTGAAATTTAGGTAAATATCCTGACTGCTCTTTTTAATATAATTACACTACCATTTAAAAGTTTGGGGTCAGTAAGATTTTTTAATTTATTTATTTTATTATTTTTTTAATGTTTTTGGAAGTCACTTATACTCACCAAGGCTGCATGTATTTGATCAAAAATACAAGAGTAATTTTGTAAAATATTGTTACAATTTAAATACAATTTAAAAATATATTTTTGTGAAAACTGTAATACATTTTTCAGGATTCTTTAATAAATATAGGCCCAGTTTCACAGACAGGGCTTAGACTAAGCCAGGATTAGGCCATAGTTCAATTAGGACATTTAAGTAATTTTTATTAACACGCTTAGGAAAAAATATTACTGGTGTGCATCTTGAGACAAAACAAAGGCACGGATATATTTTAAGATCAGTCAGTGTAAGTTTCTTTCAGTTGAAGCAGCTCAGACTTACATTTTAGTCTAGGACTAGGCTTAAGCCTTGTGTGTGAAACCGAGGGATAAAGTTTAAAAGAACAGAATTTATTTGAAATCTTGTGTAACAATGTTAAAGACTTAATGTCATTTTTAGCAATGACAGATTTTTTAATCAAACCCTACCAAAACAAAACAAAGCAAAACAAAGCAAAGCAAAGCAAAGCAAAGCAAAGCAAAACAAAACAAAAAACAACAAAAAACAAAAAACAAAACAAAACAAAACAAAAAGTCTTACACCACAAACTTTGGAAACACTTTAGTATAGGGACCAATTCTCACTCTTAACTAGTTGCTTATTAGCATGCCTGTTATTAACATGTTGGCTGTTTATTAGTACTTATAAAGCACATATTCTACATGACCATATTCTACATCCCTAAACTTAACACATACCTTACTAACTATTAATAAGCAGAAAATTAGGAGTTTATTGAGGCAAAAGTCCTAGTTAATGGTTTGTTAATAGTGAGAATTGGACCTTAAAATAAAGTGTGACCCATACTTTTTATGGGAGTATTGATAGAAATGTTGTAAGACCGATTAGGTTTTGATTTAGGGACATGCCCTACTCGTCAAAAACTTTTTCAGTTGTCATCACATCATCATTTACATCTTTTTAAAGTCATAATTTAATATTTGTAAAATATTTATTTTCATATCGCTAACTAAAGTGACAGCCCTGTAGTTTAGATCTGAACACCTTTAACTGGAGTTGGTTAGTTGTAGCACTTTCTCCACACATGACTCTCATGTTGTGACCTTTCAGCACAGAGTGCTGTTGAGCGACAAAGCTTTCAGTGAAGAATTCAGTGATCAAGTGATCCTTTCAAGCACTTTGTCAGCACAGTTTGTCCTCTAAGTGAATATATGTCAAAGTCATTATACATGCTGGTCAGCACACTGCTGCAGTGTAAAGAGTGCTTCATTTAAGAAGGAGTGGAATGCATTCTTCCATTGTGCCCATGTATCTAGGCCACAAAAATATTTGGGAATGTTTGTATTTGTTTACTTGCATCTCAAGTAAAGCTTTAAAGGATTTAGTTTAAGAAGGCATTTTTGATGATTTAAAATAAATCCAACAAACTTGACAACCATGTGACTAAGACAGACACACACATTTTCTTTCATTTTCAGTGTAAAAATCTAGTTTTGACGTGTAGTATCTAGTATGATGTTATTTTTTCCTTCATGTCTCACAGTACAGTGCTGTTTAATCGTATATTTCTCTCCATGTCCTTTCCTTTGTGCCATCAGGCAAAGGACTGAAGGTAGAGCACATTCTGAAGGATGACGAGGGTCTAACGTCATTCCTGCTGCGGGACGCTGGGCTTTCGGAGGCTGTGGTGTATGATCTTACAAATGCACAAGTGCGGGTGGAGCAAGTACGTTACTGCAAATTTTGCTGTTTAGGCTACTGCTTTTAAAAAGGCACATTAGCTTCCTTCTCTTGTGAGCCATTTGTTTTCATAAATGCTTTAACAGCTTCCACTGCAAGCAGAATCCTGTCACACAGTCACATCCTCAGACTCTCCTATGGGGATTTACTAGATGTTCCAGCAAAATCTAGTGGTGTTAACAGTCACTAAGAGTCCTTCCTGAGTTTGTATGTCAGTGTCTTCATGACGTGCGTCTTCTTTTGTTTCACGCTGGCTTCTCTCACACAGACTGATTTATGGTGTAGCCCATTGTCTTGGTGATTCAAGCACTCTTAAGCAGGCTGCTTTGATCCTACACTTTCCTAAGTGCATCTCAGTGTATTGCAATACACATAAATAATGTATAGATATATTTCCGAATGTCTGTAAATGATTTCTTCAAGACAAATTGAAGTCACTTTTTGGTGAGTTAGACCATCTGAAGATTTATTTCTTATTTATGTAAGAACATGCTGAAACAGTTGTTTCTTGTAACTAGTTTACTACTCTAAGAAACACAAATGAGATAATATCCAATTTTTTTTCTTCTAGACAGCAATGAGATTAAATATAGAGCAAATATAACCAAAGTCTGAGAAAAAAAATACCCCAGTGATCTCATATATGTCCACAATGTTTCACATTGTGCTCAGATTTGCCAAGATACCAAACTCTGCAGTCAAAAGTCAGAAATTTTGAAGATTTTTCATCTTCCAAATTCTTCCAAAACATGGACATGCTGAACTTCTTCTTTATCAACAATTATCTCCTGTGTTTCCAGTTTGCATATGGAGTCCCGGACCTGACTCTGAAAGAGATCGCCTGTAGTCTGGCTCTCCTGGACCGATTCCTCATCTTCCCCAGCCGTGGAGGGCTGTATGGGGTCCACAATGCCATGTGCGCCCTTTCCCAGCAAAGGCTGCAGAAGATAGAGGACATACTGTATGCCAACATAGACTTCTTCAAGCTCTTACGACTGGTCAGTCATCTTCGTACGCTGCTTTGCACAGTCATACTGATGTTTAGAGGACTGAGATGTTATTCAGTGTATACACTGAATGCTTGAAAAGGCTAATTTCAAAATATTGTGTACAGTAGATGCAACTTTACAGGGGCGACTTAAAATAATGTGAATAATGTACACTGCCGTTCAAAAGTTTGGGGTCAGTATGATTTTTTTTAAAAGAAATTCTATTCTATTTAACATATATTTAGCAAAGACCTGCATGCTAAATTGATTAAATAAAACTGTAAAGACATTTATAATGTAATAAAAAAATTCTATTACAAAAGAGGCTGCTCGTTTGAACATTCTAATCATCAAAAACAAGGTCACACTTTATTTTAAGGTCCAATTCTCGCTGTTAACAAATCATTAACTACGACTTTTGCTTCAATAAACTCCTAATTTGCTGCTTATTAATAGTTAATAAGGCATTTGTTAAGTTTAGGTATTGGGTAGAATTAGGGATGTAGAATATGGTCATGCAAAATATGTGCTATATAAGTACTAATAAACAGCCAGTATGTTTATAATAGGCATGCTAATAAGCAACTAGTTAACAGTGAGAATTGAAGTGTTACCAAAAATATTAAGCACCACAACTTTTGAATACAGAATCAGGATATTA
Organism: Tor tambroides; assembly: GCA_021397915.2. NCBI lineage: Eukaryota > Metazoa > Chordata > Actinopteri > Cypriniformes > Cyprinidae > Tor > Tor tambroides. The sequence goes on along the minus strand of JAFVLL020004990.1, from coordinate 16,275 downwards.
AAATGTTTTTGAAGGATCATGTGACAATTGTAATACAATATTACAATATTACTGCTTTTATTGTATTTTTGATCACACTTTTAAATGATAGTGTATAGTGTATCATTATAATAACTAGTTATAAAATTAAATAGTTATTATATAAATATAATAGATTTAGAACAGTTTAAATGTAACCTTATTGTAGGTTCAATAACCAGCAAGTTTTCTAAGATTTTAAAATGTCTCGAAACGGTCACTGCAGAGGTCACCACTCTCTTTTTGAAAACCAGTAAATTTTGTTGCAAGGAAAGTTTAAACATATTTCATACAGATTAGAAATATTTCAACAGCAATTCTGTTCAAAACACTGTTCTCCTGTGTAGTATGCAGTATATAGGAGCTGTACGCATGTCACGTGATGTGTCACATGCTTGGAATTATGGAAAAGCTGTTCTAAACACATCATAAGTGTTCGCAGGTGGTGCACTAAACTAAGAATGTGGATCATGAGCCAGACCTACTTACCTGTTGTTAGATTTTAGAAGGCCTATGAATACCACTGCTGAAACAACACTGCTTATCAGCTTTCTCTTTCTAAGTCTCTCTCGCTCTCTGTCTGTGAGGTTTACTCAGGGTTAGATAGAAGCAGATGGTAGCGTTAGCATGATGACACACTGCTTGGCCTCATTTACTAATGAGATTTAGAAAGACACTCCCTCTGGTGATGAGGACGGCTGTAGAAGCAGTTGCTGTTCTTTATGCAGTTTTGCGCTCTCTCGTGATGATGTTTAAGTTTCAGGAAAAGTTGCTGCTTATCTTGCATCTCTCTACTTGTGTCTTAAATACCAAATCACAGTCATTAAACACAGTCATCAGGGACGTGCACAGACATTTTAGGGGCAGGGGCTCAAGTGGAAAAAGGGCACGTCTCATATTTATTTGAATTTTTTTGTAAACAAAACGTTAAATATATTAGGGGTGTGCGATATTGACAAAAAATATATCTCAATATTTTCTGGGATTTTATCGATGAAGATAATTAAACAATATTTTGCTGAGTGTGTTATTGTGCTGGTGTCTTAAGGACTACCGTGGACAGCTGACTCCTAACGTTTTTGATATTCTGCATATTCTGTGTGGTGATCAGTTGACAGCAGTGATAGAACACTGTAAAAAAAAAATTCTGTAAATTTACGGTAAAAAACTGTCAGCTGTGCTTGCCGGAATTCTACCATAAAAAATACGGTAACAACATTTTAGGTTTTACGGTTTTAACTTAAATTTACAGTTAAATACCGTAATTTCATTAACTGATATAATGTTAATATACCAACCTATTGAAGTACTGAAATCTGTTTTGTACCTTTGAAATACACTGATAACCACCAAAAGCAGGTGGTGATGAGAAAGTCACATGATGAACCAAAGCCCATCACAAGCAGCTTTTAAATACTAACATATATAGAAGGTGCACAGTGTCATTCACACAAGCACTAAACACCATCATGGTGAGACTCATTAAACTGAAATATGCATAAACATTAGTTTATCAACATTAGATGTAACATACAACCCTAATAAACATAACTGATAAGAAAAAACTAAGAAGAAACATAGTTATTTCAAAGAAAAAACATCAAATTCAACCAAAATTTGAAATGCAACGCAGGGAATTCTGGGAAGGTCAGTTTACAGTTTTTCCTTGTAAATTTTACAGGAACTTACCGTTAACCATTTAACAGGTTTTTACTGTAGCATTTTCACAGTTTTTTACTGTTAAAATCACAGTCATTTTTTACAATGAAATTAATATTTTCCAGTAAGTTTAAATTGATTTTTACCTTTTATGGGCATTTTTACCTTCATAAAGCCATTTTTTTTCTAAAAGTGTGCATCATATTTTCAGACAAATTCTTAAATTGAATCAGTCAATTAGAATAATACGTCAAATGGGGACTGTTACCAAGCAAATTAAAATTAGTATTGACAAAATTAATCTTTGAAATGCAGAGAAAACACAGAAGCAGCATTAGAAGCGGCATTTAGATGCATTTACACACTGTTGAAACACAGATATTGAAAACATTTAAATGTTCAGGGCCCTGTGCAGTTTAGAAATTTTATTTAGCATCTATTTGCAAAAGAAATTAATATTTTTATCCAGCAAGGATGCATTAAATTGATCAACAGTATAGATGTCAGTGAAGATGTCATAAAAGATTTCTTATGAACTTTTTATTCATCAAATGTCCTAAAACAAAATCAATTTCCACAAAAAATTTAAACAGCAAAACTGTTTTTTACTGATAATATTATGAAATGTTTCTTGAGCATCAAATCATTGTATTAGAATGGTTTGTGAAGGATCACGTGACACTGAAGACTGGAGTAATGATGCTGAAAAAAATGTTAAAATATATAAAAATAGTAAAATTATCTAAAATATAATTTTTATATATTACAATACATTACGTTTAAAAATAAAAAAATATTACAAAATAATACATATAATTAAAATAAAACAGCTATTTTAAATTGCAATAATATTTCACAATATTTCTATTTTTCTGTAATTTTGATTAAATAAATAAATGCAGCCTTGGTGAACATAAGAGGCTTCTTTCAAACACATTTTAAAAGTCTTACTGACATTTTACATTTATTGACTTTACATTTCTTCATTTTACATTCAAGACAAGTATTTAAATCATAACGTATAGGCATTAAAAACATGTTTAGAATTATGAAATTAATAAAATCATTATTTGGCTACATTCCATTTTCTCTTGGTTTGTGCACATTTGTTGTTGTTAATGAACATATGGTTCATACATCTCTCTCCTTCTCTCTGTGTTCAGTTGCCCATGGTGCTGGATAACCACACGACTGGGATAGACCTGCAGTTCTGGGGTCGAGTGCTTTCAGCCTTGTCCGACAAGCTTCAGGAGGTATGACTGCTTGAGAAAGCTCAGTTCCTCTCCCCCTTTAAAGACCCTTATTTTAGCATCCAGGAAGCTCCTCACTTCCCTTCAGCTCTTCAGAAATCTCCATGAGAGATGGTAGTAAAGTGTGCGTTATGGTTCATTTTTGTCTATCCTCAGTTTCTTTATTAAATTGCCAAAACCTCATTTCGTGTGCTTTATGAGGACAGAAAGTGTTTATATGACCAGTTCATGCGTGTGCATGAATGTGTATCATCACTCCTGTTTCACAAATATGTCAAAAGCGCATTCCACTGAGATCACATCCTGTAGGTGGAGTACATTTCTTTCCCTTTTGCTCGGGTGACAGAAAGCCTGGCCAACTAATGCTATCACCCATCACTAAATCCATCTGCGCTCAGTATGAATGTGTATGAATGGGAAGTAGGGAGGTAAAGTGTTAGTTTAGTAGAAGTTGAGCAATGACTCATTCCTCATACTGAAAGCCTCTATGGAAATCTTCATCACTTATCTTGACCTGGTTTGACTTATTTTTGCTGCGATGGTGTGCATTAGAGTTCATGACCCATGAAAGAGTGCTAGATCTCACGATCACCCCGATAATTGGCTGGCCTCGTATTTTGACAGAGAGCAGTTTGCTAGGCTTCATGGTTCAGTCTGTATGATTTTATTTATTCTGTGAAGCACAAAAGAAGATATTTTGAAGAATGTTGAATCAGTTTTTGTCCATACAATGAAAGTCAATGGGGTTCAAAACGCACTAGACATTATATGCACAAAAATATTGTTTGTGTGTATTTACCAGTTGTTCATGCACATGGCTGAATTCAAATGGGATTAATTGCAAACCTGGTTCTTACCTTATTTTTACCTCTAGGATGCCAAATTCAACTACAACTGTGCCTAAGGGTTTATTTAGGGATATCCTTTTCTAGGATGTGCGTCTTTAGGTTGCCACTTGTCATGTATTGAGAATAGCTTCTGGCAGATAAAACATGTAAACCTGGATAGAGAGGTTCAGACGAGGCTGGTCAAACAATTTGCCAATGGAAGCACATCACTTGCCTTAAAAGTGTGCAGGGCTGTTTTATTGTAAAATATTGTGGTATTATTCTAAACTGTGCTGTTTTGATCAAAATTACAGTAAAACAGTACAACTGTGAAATTCGAATTTGATATATTTTAATTATATATTTAGCAATAAATATACTGGGGGGACAGTCATGGGGGGACAGTCGTGGCCTAATGGATAGATAGTCGGACTTGTAACCCGAAGGTTGTGGGTTTGAGTCTCAGGTCCGGCAGGGATTGTAGGTCGGGGGAGTGAATGTCCAGCGCTCTCTCCACCATCAATACCATGACTGAGGTGAGACCCTTGAGCAAGGCACCGAACCCCCAACTGCTCCCCGGCCGCCGCAGCATTGGCTGCCCACTGCTCCGGGTGTGTGTTCACAGTGTGTTTGTGTGTGTGTTCACTTCTCACTCCTGTGTGTGTGCACTTGGATGGGTTAAATGCAGAGCACAAATTCCGAGTATGGGTCACCATACTTGGCCACACACCACTTCCTTTCCTTTCCTTTCCTTTTCTTTCCAATATACATTTATTCTTGTAATGGCAAAGCTGAATTTTCAGCAGTCAGTACTACAGTCTTCAGTGTCACATGAATCTTCAGAAATCATTCTAATATGCTCATTTGGTGCTCAAGAAGCATTTATTATTATTATCAATGTTGCAAACAGTTGTGTTGCTTAGTATTTTTCTGGAAAGCGTGATACATTTTTACAGTATCTTTCGATGAATAGAACGTTTATAAGAACAGCGTTTACTGTAAAGGAAATAGAAATCTTTTGTAACATTTCAAATTACTTAAATTTTGATCACTTTAATGAATAACATTTCTATATGTTTTTTTTATTAAATCTTTCTGATCTCAAACTTTTGAATGGTGGTATCTGTCCAAACTTTATATTTAGTTTTATATTTAGGTCTTCTCAGGTGAGAGTGGTGATCAGTCATAATGTCTTGCATCCTTAAAGAAATAGTTAACACAAATATTCTCTCAGCATTTATTACTCTCATGTTGTTTAAAACCCATGTCTTTTTTCTTTGAATCACTAAAGGAGATGTTCAGCAGAATGTCCAAGTTGCTATTTCCACACAAAATGAAAGTAGTTGGTGGCTCAAGTTCAAAACGTTCTTTAAAGCATCATAAAATTATCATACGATTTGTGCTGAAAATTTGGCCTTCCTCTAGCTATCATGCCCTGATGCCTTTAAGGCCCATAAATAAATTGATCTGTACATACTATGGGCCAGATTTACTAAACAGGGCAGATTAGCGTTAAAAGTGCCAATTGGAGGGCAAAATTCTACGTGTGATTTACTGACAATGCGGACATTAAAGAAAACAGACGCAGCCAGATCATTTCCATAATGACCAGTGCAATCTACCAAGAGCAGCGCAAATTACAGCTTGCTTTAAGACATGCTTTTCTTTGGGCGTTAAATAATGCCAGAAATACCAGTGATTTGGCGAGTGCAAACGTTAGTAAATCACATTGCGTGATTCGTTTTAATTCATTTCTCTCCTCCCATAAATTTAGCGTTTGAAAGGGAAACTCCTACAAATGCATATTCAATAAGGTCAGGCACAAAAATAATTGTGTCCACGCCTTTTCAGCATTAATTCTTAACTGCTTGTCTTTAGTAAATCCTGACAGTACTATTTTAACGCCAAAAGACGGTTTGCGCTGGAACAAGCTATTAGTAAATCTGGCCCCAAAGCTGCTATGTAGAGTTTATTTTTAAAATCAGACTGTAAAAGTTTACATTTACTAAAATGGCCTTCCTCTCACAGCTTGCGGAGAGGCCCAGCTCCCAGGACTTGATGCGGGTCATGTACTCCATCTTCCAGTCCGGGGGTCCCTCGTCCTTCAGTCAGCTGATGTCCACTGTTTCTGATCTGTTCTGCGGATACCCAGAGGGTGAGATCACCCGGGTCTTCTCCTTTAATTGGTATGAGGACAACAACTACAAAGCTTTCCTAGGCATCAACAGCTCCAGAGGACACGACAGCTACACCTATGACAAGACAGCAAGTGAGAGCTATTGATCTGTCTGTTCTGTTCATTTCACTTTTTCACTTTCACTTTGTTCTAATTTCTCTTTTTGACTTTCTTTTTCTTGCTCTGTTTCTCTTTCACTCTCGCTTTGGCCCACAGCTCCATTTTGTAATGCATTGATGCAGAACCTAGAGTCAAACCCTGTTACGAAAATCATGTGGAATTCAGTGAAGCCTCTGGTTATGGGGAAGATCCTCTACACCCCAGACTCCCCGGCTGTCAGAAAGATATTAAAAAGTGTAAGATACAAATATCCACCCACTCTCACACCACTGACACTGTAAGCACTGACACTCAAAACTTATACTACCATTTAAAAGTTTGGGGTTGGTAAGATTTTTGTTGTTGTTGTTCTTTTAAAAAAGACATCTCCTAAGCTCACCAGGGATGCATTTATTTGATGAAAAACACAGTAAAACTGTAAAATTGTGAAATATTATTGCAATTTAAAATAGCTGTTTTCTATTTTAATATAGAAACTAACCCTTAAACTAATACTTTGTTGAAGCACCTTTTGATTTTATTACACCACTCGGTGTTTTTAGGTATGAGTCTATCAGCATGACACATCTTGTCTTTACAATATTTGCCCACTCTTCTTTGCAAAAATGCTCCAAATCTGCACAGCCCTCCTCAGATCACCCCACAGATTTTCAATCAGATTCAGGTCTGGACTTTGGCTGGGCCATTCCAAAACTTTATCTTCTTCTGGTGAAGCCATTCTTTTGTTGATTTGGATGTATGCTTTGGGTTGTTGTCGTGCTGAAAGATGAAGTTCCTCTTCATCTTCAGCTTTCTAGCAGAAGTCTGAAGGTTCTGTGCCAGTATGGTATTTGGAACTGTTCATGATTCCCTCCACCTTGACTAAGGCCCCAGTTCCAGCTGAAGAAAAACAGCCCCAAAGCATGATGCTGCCACCACCATGCTTCACTGTGGGTATGGTGTTCTTTTGGTGATGTGCAGTGTTGTTTTTGTGTCAAACATACCTTTGAGAATTATGACCAAAAAGTTTAACCTTGGTTTCATCAGACCATAACACATTTTCCCACATGCTTTTGGGAGACTTATCATGTGCTTTTGCAAAATTAGCCGGGCTTGGATGTTTTTTTGCCACCCTACCCCATAGCCCAGACATATGAAGAATATAGTAGATTGTTGTCACATGTTGTCACACAGCCAGTACTTGCCAGAAATTCCTCCAGCTCCTTTAATGTTGCTGTAGGCCTCTTGGCAGCCTCCCTGACCAGATTTCTTCTCATCTTTTCATCAATTTTGGAGGGACATCCAGTGCTTGGTAATATCACTGTTGTGCCATATTTTCTCCACTTGATGATGACAGTCTTCACTGTGTTCCATGGTATGTCTAATGCCTAGGAAATTCTTTTGTACACTTCTCCTGACTGATACCTTTTAACAATGAGATCCTTCTAATGCTTTGGAAGCGCTCTGTGGACCATGGCTTTTGCTGAAAGATACAACTAAGAAAATGTCAGGAAATGCCTACTAGAACAGCTGAACTTTATTCGGGTTTAACCAGAGGCATTTTAAATGATGGCAGGTGTGTACTGACTCCTATTTAACATGAGTTTGAATGTGATTGCTTAGTTCTGAACACAGCCACATCCTTAGTTATATGAGGGTGTGCACACTTATGCAACCACATTATTTTAGTTTTTTATTTTTACTCCACCTTTCCTAAAAGATTTCAGTTTGTTTTTTAATTTAGTTGTACAGGTTATAGTTTACATTAAAGGTGGAAAAAGTTCTGAAATGATTTATCTTGGTCTCATTTTTTTACATCACAGAAACCTGGCATTTTAATAGGGGTGTGTAGACTTTTTATATCCACTGTTGAAAGCAGTTGCGCTGCTTAATATTTTTGTGGAAACCATGATGCATTTTTCACAATGCTTTGATAAATAGAAAGTTCAATTTATATGAAATACACATAAATGCAGTCTTATGAATGTCTTTTCTGTCACTTTTGATCAGTTTAATGCATCCTTGCTGAATAAAAGTAATAAATGTCTTTTTGAAGAAAAAATCTAACTGATCCCACACATTTGAACGGTATACAGTGAGGACAAAAAATCTAAGACTACCATTAATGACAGCAGCACTACATGAACTCCACAAATTTTGTGCAAAACCTGAATATCATGTTCTCCAGCATTATATGAGCTGATCCAAAGAGCATATTGTGTGCTTCAATAGCCAGGGCTACATTTATATTTTTCCATCTGGATAGTTGTTTTTGTTTCAGTGAGCTGGAACATTGCTAAGTCTGTTGTTTTGTTATTGTGCATCCCTGTAGACAGGTTAAGGTGCCCTGTACACATACAGTATGACGCTGACAATGCATATGAATTTGTGTGTGTGTGTGTGTGTGTGTTTTCTTCAGGCTAACACTACTTTTGAGGAGCTAGAGAGGTTGCAGAAAATGGGAAAGGTCTGGGAAGAGGTGGGACCACAGCTCTGGGAGTTCTTTCAGAACAGCGTCCAAATGAATATGATACGGGTAACATATCTGTTTCTTTTCATCTCATACACATGCACACACACCTCCCTTTATCCCTTCACATGCCACATTATTCCAGTAATCTCCTGAATATACAATCCACTGTCCTCCTTTGGTCTCTGTGTAATCTCTCATGGGATTACGTTGTCATATTGTATTATCTGTCATGATACGTATCTATAAGGGAATCCATTCTTAAATATTCTTTGTATCCGAATACATTACAGTAAAAAAAATTCAAATGCATTCCATTTCAAATAAATGCCATTCTTTTGAACGTTATATTAATCAAAGAATAAAAGTAGTGTGGTTTCCACAAAAACTAAGCAGCACAACTGTTTTCACAACTGTCTCTCTCTTTCCACCCCACTGCAGGACACACTTAGAAACCCCACAGTGATGGACTTTTTGGACAGGCGTCTTAAAGAAACACAGTTCTCCACCAAAGACATCCTTAACTTCCTGCACAATGGCCCAGAGCAGGACAGATATATGAACATGACAAACTTTGACTGGAGAAACGTCTTTGGGCTGGCTGATCAGGCTATTCGGATGTTCAACCGGTACAGTGAGGTAAGAGCAGTCATCAATTCAGTTTAGGTTTAGGGACAAGTTAGTTAGAACTGACAAAAAATGACATTTAGTAAATATACTCTTTTCAACCCCTCCTCGTTTCCTTTAAAACCGAACCACATGAAACCAGATTAAATTTTAGTAGTAAGAATGACATGCAAGCATTGTATGCAAACATATCTTGTTTGAAACTAATTTCAGCATTTTTCAGCTTACAGACACTTTCACAGGTGGAGTGTGAAAACCAAAAGGAATATTATTTAGCACTGTAATATATTAATATTGGCACATGACTTTACAATGACTCTTTCTGCAGTCGTTCCACCAGTAGGTGGTGACAAGTGACTGTCTTTTATCAAATTGATTTGTTCAAAAACACTGGAGTGAAACAATCATTTGCTTAACAGATTTGTTCAAAAATACTGATTCATTCTAGATCAAAACAATAATTTATTCAAAAGATTTGTTCAAAAACACTGATTTATTCTAGATCAAAACAATAATTTACTCAACAGATTTGTTCAAAAACACTGATTTATTCTAGATAAAAACAATAATTGATTCAAAAGATTTGTTCAAAAACACTGATTTATTCTAGATCAAAACAATAATTTACTCAACAGATTCGTTCAAAAACACTTATTCATTCTAGGTCAAAACAATAATTTACCCAACAGATTCATTCAAAAACACTGATTCATTCTGGAACAAAACAATAATTCATTCAACAGATTCATTCAAAAACACTGATTCATTCTGGAACAAAACAATAATTCATTCAACAGATTCATTCAAAAACACTGATTCATTCTGGAACAAAACAATAATTCATTCAACAGATTCATTCAAAAACACTGATTCATTCTGGAACAAAACAATAATTCATTCAACAGATTCATTCAAAATCACTGATTCATTCTGGAACAAAACAATAATTTACTCAACAGATTCATTCAAAAACACTGATTCATTCTAAATCAAAACAATAATTTACTCAACAGATTCATTCAAAATCACAGATTTATTCTAAATCAAAACAATAATTTGCTCAACAGATTTTTTCAAAAACACATTCTAGATCAAAACAATAATTTACTCAACAGATTTGTTCAGAAACACTGATTCATTCTGGAACAAAACAATAATTAATTCAACAGATTCATTCAAAAACACTGATTCATTCTGGAACAAAACAATAATTCATTCAACAGATTCGTTCAAAAACACTGATTCATTCTGGAACAAAACAATAATTTACCCAACAGATTCATTCAAAAACACTGATTCATTCTGGAACAAAACAATAATTCATTCAACAGATTCGTTCAAAAACACTGATTCATTCTGGAACAAAACAATAATTTACCCAACAGATTCATTCAAAAACACTGATTCATTCTGGAACAAAACAATAATTCATTCAACAGATTCATTCAAAAACACTGATTCATTCTGGAACAAAACAATAATTCATTCAACAGATTCATTCAAAAACACTGATTCATTCTGGAACAAAACAATAATTCATTCAACAGATTCATTCAAAAACACTGATTCATTCTGGAACAAAACAATAATTTACTCAACAGATTCATTCAAAATCACAGATTTATTCTAAATCAAAACAATAATTTGCTCAACAGATTTTTTTCAAAAACATTCTAGATCAAAACAATAATTTACTCAACAGATTTGTTCAGAAACACTGATTCATTCTGGAACAAAACAATAATTAATTCAACAGATTCATTCAAAAACACTGATTCATTCTGGAACAAAACAATAATTCATTCAACAGATTCATTCAAAAACACTGATTCATTCTGGAACAAAACAATAATTTACTCAAAAGATTCATTCAAAAACACTGATTCATTCTAAATCAAAACAATAATTTACTCAACAGATTCATTCAAAATCACAGATTTATTCTAAATCAAAACAAAAATTTGCTCAACAGATTTTTTCAAAAACACATTCTAGATCAAAACAATAATTTACTCAACAGATTCATTCAAAACACTGATACATTCTAAATCAAAACAATAATTTACTCAACAGATTTGTTCAAAAACACTGACTCATTCTGGAACAAAACAATAATTCATTCAACAGATTTGTTCAAAAACACTGATTCATTCTAGATCAAAATAATTTACTCATCAGATTCATTCAAAAACACTGATTCATACTGGATCAAGACAATACTTTACTCAAAAGATTATTTAAAAAACACTGATATATTCAAGAGCGAAACAATCATTTAACGCTACAGATTCATTAACAAAACTGATTGATTCTGAAACAAAACAGTCACAGAATGCAGGAATGAAAGGAATTAAAGGAGTGAAAAGAATTTTATTTAGCACTGTAATATATTAATATTGGTAAATATAATTAATGATCCATAAATAGAGTAAAAATTAATTTACATTCTTTAACCTTGCCCTTAAAACATACAGTGCTGTCCAGATTTGGGGCTCCAGCCCTTTTAGCGAGGTCTAGCCCATGTAGAGCATCTCCCTACAAACCAGCCTATCCATTCCTCACTTGACAGAATGAGGCTCTTTAGGTCTGAACACCACAGCTCTCAATCTGCAGAGCACTGATTGCTCTCAGCACATCACCACAAGAAAGACCACTTAGCACGGCTATATACAGCTCACCGTGGCCAGATGGGTGAAAGGGAAAAGAACAAGCAAGCTGTCAACAGCATGCAAGCCCCTCTATTGTGCAGCTTTGATTAAGTAGGGAGTGGGTGGGAGAGCCACCCTTTGCCAGCACCATGTTGTTTTTGTGAACGGGGGGCTTCATTGAGAAACAAGAGGGGCAAATCACTCAGCTTCACTCTGTTACCTCACCTCCCCATCCATGACCGGCCCCTGTCCCGTAAGCTGGAGGCCTCTTCCCGCAAATTGATTAGAGTGGGACGGCAATGGTGGGAGAGGGCTATCATAGAGCGACCCAGCCTCCCTTTGTCTACATCCGAACGGCGAGCTTTCGTGCTTTACAAACAAACCTTACCCGTTTAGCCTATTAGTTATAGCTGTCACTTTTTAGACCTGCTCAAATGTTACCTTGAAGAGCTACGGGATCATTGGTCATTAAATAAAATATGATTATATTCTATCAATGTTGGTTTATTTGTGTTTTTTCAGACCGTGAGCTCAAGCTGAGTGCCTCTGAGTGTGAATGTTGTATTTTTCAATTGAAATGTGTTGAGAACATGTGAGTCCTGCAGGGGTCCCATTGAATCTGTCCATTCAGTTGTTTGTTCGGGACCTCTGGTGGCATTGCACATTACTGTGAAAGACTCCATTTGATATGGTGCGCATAATGTAGGAGGCCTCTCGCCTCTAGTGCGGTGGCATGTGACGTGAGTGCGATCCGTTCCTCCAGTGAAGAGCCAACACAGACTCTGTGATTTTCCCATGTCATTGGAGCGCTTTGAGAACAAGAGGTATGGATTGAAAACAGTATCAAATCCTCCCACAAATGCACGCGAGAGATCCACACTCGTGCACACAATCCACAAATGCACACGAAGGATCCACAGGACGATACACAAGTGCACGCGAGAGATCCACACTCACAGATACAATCCACAAATGCACGCGAAGGATCCACACTCACGCACACAATCCACAAATGCATGTGAGAGATCCACACATGCGCACACAATCCAGAAATTCACGCCAGAGATCCACACACAGGGCGATCCAGAAATGCACGCGAGAGATCCACACGCGCGCACACGCAATCCAAGCAAAGGCAAGTGCAATATTGTTTATTTGCTCACAGAATGATCCTCAAATACTGTTGTACCCGTTATTTCATGCACAACAAATCGCGAGTCTTTTGAATTAGTGTTCTGCCTTAAGAATGTCTATAAATAGGTGCTTTTGTATTTGCGGATTTTTTGTATTTTGTATTTATAACTCGTCCTGCATCTTTTGTTCATCTACATATGATCCACTGTGATTTATATGGATGCCACCACCAGAACATATAGGATTCAACTTTTAAACACTTTATTTTCCGTTTCCTCACAGTGTATAAGTCTGGATAAGTTTGTGGGTCACATGGATGAGAATCTGATGACCCATCAGGCTCTGCACCTGCTGGGGGAGAATAAGTTCTGGGCAGGTCTGGTATTCATGGACATGTACCCCTGGACCACAGAACTGCCCCGCCACGTCAAGTTCAAGATCCGAATGGACATTGATGCAGTGGAACGTACCAACAAAATCAAAGACAGGTGAGATGTCATCCGTAATTGTGTAGGATGAAACTGCCTCATTGTTCATCTGATCTAATAAGGGTTGTTCCTTATGTACTTTAGGACTGGGTGGTCCAAATTAAGAGACCATTAAACCGCTGAAGCAGAGTCAAACTGATTCTATTTAATATAAATCTCAATCGCCAATTTTAAAGAAACCATTTTGGCATTTAGTGGACTTACTCATCAAAATCATAGTAAAAATGAATGACGGGGTTTTATGGCTTGACGGATGGCAAGCAAATGTTTAAATTAATCTTATTTTAACTCTAATGTGATTAGGGTTGAGGGAGCACTGAAGGAACATTAGATTATAAGTTCCTGTCTCATCTTTCAGAGTACATGTTCTGATTGAGTTTTATATAAAACTGATTGTGTAAGGAGAGCATAGAAGATCTTCTCTTAATTGTTCATGTAAGGTGTTACTGCTCAACACACTATTGTTAGAGCAAGAGAAAGAGCAGGCACAATCATACATCCTACGTGGAGCTCCAGTGTGCGGTGCACTGCAAAATGACACCACTCATTACCGAGAGTCTCTCTGGAGCACAAAACATGCCTGCAGGTGTTAGTCTGGTCAGATCTCACTGTAGCCGTCCTTCTTTGACACAAGAAGACAAATAGCCAAGGATCAAATCACACTGTGGGCCTGTGGGTTCATTGTGTTTTCATTATGTGGGCATAATGCAAAGTGCAGCCACTATAAACAAACAATGTGAATTGAATTACAAACTGTGATTTTGGCACTCCTATTGAAATAGTTTGGACTCATTTTAAGCATGTTTTATGAATTGTGGAAAAACATTTGCAGGCTTTTAGTATTGCAACATTTCAGCATAATCTTCTTGGCTTTGACTTTCTTGTGAAGCCTTCCCAGTAAACAAGGAGGTTGAAGCTTCTATACATGTCATGTCAAACTAGCTCTCTAACACTCTCTTAAGTTTCATGGTGCTAGAATATTCATATATCTTGCTAACCCTCTGAAAGTACCTGAAAATACACATTTAGAGGCTTACAATTCCGTTGACCTTTATAGACATCTTCCTAGTGAGCTAGAAGGCTGAAGTTTAAGCATGTTCATCCCAGAGCAGCCCAGTGACACCATATAAAGTTTTATTAGTCAGCTCAAGAAACATTTTGTATTCTTGTTCTTGTTTAAAACTTTTTAAATTAGCACCAAATAAAAGTTTCCCTCCATTTCTCTTAGGTACTGGGACCCTGGCCCAAGGGCAGACCCTGTGGAGGACCATCGTTACATTTGGGGAGGTTTTGCCTACCTGCAGGACATGATTGAACACGGAATCCTCAAGTTACACACAGGTCATGACTGGCCTCTTGGTGTTTACCTGCAGCAGATGCCCTACCCCTGCTATGTGGATGACATGTGAGTAATGGCTGAAATTACATGGCTGAAAAGCGCTAACTGACCCTATCCCATAATATCATACCTGCTTAAAGGGATCGCCCTCTCAAAAATGAAATTGCTGCCATCATTTACCCTCCTGTTTTTACAAACCTGTATGACTTTCTTTCTACTGCAAGCACAAAAGATATAAGAGTTTCCGTTCCCATTGACTTCAGTTCTATTTTTTTAGGATACAGTGGAAGTCAATGGGATCTGAAACTGTTTGATTACCAACATTCTTTAAAATATCTTCTTTTGAGTTCCACAGAAGAAAGAATGCCAAAAAGCTGAGTAATTGATGACAGAATTTTAATTTTTGTGCATCTTTGAGTCCATTTTAATGAAGTCAAGAAATGATCACTTATGACTCCATTCGCATTATTTAATGGCATATGGTTCTCAATGAAACCTTGCAATTACGCTAATGTCCAATGGATCTTGTTTGTTTTGTCTCATATCAAGGTTCATGGTGACTCTAAACCGCTGTTTCCCCATCTTCATGGTGCTGGCCTGGATCTACTCAGTGTCCATGATTGTGAAGAGCATTGTGCTGGAGAAGGAGATGAGGTTGAAGGAGACACTGAAGGCCATGGGCGTCTCTAATGGAGTCATCTGGTACACATGGTTCATTGACAGCTTCCTCATGATGGCCACCAGCACTGCTCTGCTGACTGCCATTATCATGGTGAGGAAGAAATGTGATGATTGATGAACCATGTCATTTGAACTTTGTCCCTCTGAGCCTTTCTCAGATTTGTTGCGTTGTGACCTCTGCTGGATGTATGTTGTTAATGCATATATGGAAAGTCTCTGTCTCTCTTTCTGTCACTCCCCCTTTCTTCTTTTTCTCTGGAAAGTATCGCTTAGCATATGCTTGGACCATATCCTATATTTTTGGCTTCTGTCTATTCTTGCCTCTTTACCTCATCAGTAGCAATACAAAGAAAGAGAGATGTGTGGCACTGCAAATAGAAGAGTGTCCTAATTTTTGTGCATTTTTGTCCTCAGGTAGGCAAAGTGCTGAATTACAGCGATCCCATCATCCTGTTTCTATTTCTACTCACGTTCACCGTGGCCACTATCATGCAGTGCTTTCTGATGAGTGTGTTCTTCAATAAGGCCAACTTGGCTGCGGCTTGCAGTGGCATCATCTACTTCACCCTCTACCTCCCTCACATCTTCTGTTTTGCCTGGCAGGACCGCATTACCAAGGAAATGAAGTTAGCTGTGGTGAGTCCACTATGCTATTCCACTTTCTCTTCTGACTGATCCAAACTTAAATGCCAGCATTCAAAGTAACTGAAAACCTTATAAATGAGTGAATCTACACCACTAGGGGGCCTCGGCAAGCTTCCAAGAGGGCCTTAAAGGGATAGTTCACTTTGAAATTAAAATTTGATATCTATCAGCTTACCCCAAGGGCATCCAAGATGTAGGTGTCTTTTTTTCTTCA
>JAFVLL020004988.1:0-13007 GCA_021397915.2 Tor tambroides | reverse complement strand
TTAAAAAAAAAAAAAAAAAAAAAAGTTATCTACAAAAATCTAATAAAGTCTTTTTTTAAATCTTTGTCATGTTACTTTTTTGAATTAAACTTGTGAATCAGTGGGTTTATACAGCCAGTCTGATGTTTCATCCAGTATAACTGATCATTCACACTCATGGTCATGCTCCAGTAATGATTCATTTCAGTCATATTCTCTGTTTTCCTGCCCCATTGTGTTTCCATATCAACACTTTCATCAGTTTTGACAATCGTAAGGTAAAGACCAGCTGAGGATGGCAGGGAAAAGGAGAGATGAGGCGAGTTTCTCTTCATCTCTACCGTGCAAGTCATACTTTCAGTTTTGTTCTAAACAGACCAAAGCCATCAGGAGGCAACAGAATCAGAAACACGATTTGTCACTGTAACTGATCAATGTGAGCAAACATCTAGCGAGACTTGGCCACAGTTACAATGTATCAATTCAACTGATGATGTCACAATGCATTCTTCACATCCTGCCTTTAAAAACTGTTGAGTTCTGTCTGTTGAATCTATTTAATGGGTTCTGTGATGGTGTTTACATTGTGATTCATATCATTTGATGGCAAATTAATTATTATGTGACTTCTCTCTGGACATTTTCTTAGCATGTCATATTTGATTATATCAGATCATCAATGTCAGAAATATTTGCTCCACATTAGTTAAAAGTGTGGTCTTGACAGGTTTATGCTTAGCTAATTTGAAGGTCTGGTCTGAAGGTTCTTTTTTAGTATGAAACACAGAAAACAAATGTGCTAAAATTACACTTTTAGGGTTACAGCAGCTTATGATTAACAGACAGCTCACCTAAAAACTAAAAGTCTATCATCATTTACTCACCCTCATAGCCATATGGCTTTCTTTTTTCTGTGGAACATAAAAGAACATACTTATGTTGGTCCCGTTGATGAAAAATACAGTGGTTTATGTTCCACTGAAGGAAGTCAAATAGGTTTGGAATGACTTGAGGGTGAGTAAATGATGACAGAACTTTCATTTTTGGGCAGACCATCACTTTAAATTGACATCTTTGTACTTTATTTATCACCAAAAGGTACATATTACTACAATATACTACTATGCAACTTTTAGCAGTAGATAATGAACAAAGTTCAAATCTATCAGTTCATGCATGCATATTTACAGACAAACGTCTACCCACCTAATTTTCCTTAAGAGCGGACGAGGCCATTTTTAAATTTTATGGAACTGGCTGTTATTCGCTTCCAGCTATTTTTCGCTGTACAAAACAGCTCGTTTTGCTGCTTGATATTGCAAACTGGCTTGTCTTACCATGTTATTTTAACGTTTTATATTAATAATGAACACACCGGTTTGTAGTGCAAAACGTTTTACCGTTTACTGCACTTTGTTATTCTTCGCGCTATTTCCCTACAGTGGCTAGCGTAACCGGAAGTCTCGCACATTCACAGAAAACGCTTTCCGCGTTGAAAACAGTGAAAAACTATTTGAAGGAACTGACATGATTTTACCTTTTAGTTTGATTAACACAATTTCCTAGTTCTTTAAATAGCTTTGAGAGAGAAGGTAAAGATTGACTTATTTTGTATAGGAGAGCATTTGCTGACACAAAATCCACACACAAACCCAAGAATGAGCATTTAGGACCCTTGACACTATCTGTGGTTTTATCTGAATGGCAAATATGGGACACACAAAGGCGCACATATTTGTGCGCAATAGTGGCATTCACATTCATGGACTGATTTGTGACGTCGGAGCACATGCGTCTTCTTGGTAAGGTCTTCTATTTGATTCGAGATGCATCAGGTCGTACATTTAGTATAAACCTGGTTCCTCCGTGTGCTCCACAAGGTTACTGTGCTAACCAGGTGAAGGGTTGAATAATGGTCTGACAATCCAGAGATGTGGATCGGTGGCAGATCCAGCGCTGCTGAATAATGCAAGGAGCAAACAATCAGCGCGCACACACATAAACACACGCACACATACACTCACACACATACATTTCTCAATGAAGGACCAACCTGTATCAGATATTTAAAATATCTTTTGTAATTTGTGAAAACCTCTGACATCTGACCGCACCTAATCAGAATGTACTACATTGTCGAGGATCTGTCTTCATCCTGTCATGGTCTGCACAGGACATTATGGGAAAAAACCTAGTGATATAATGAGTAAGAATTAGAAGAATTCTTAGAATACTTAGAAATGAACTGAGATTAAAAATGACTTTTGCACCACATTTCTGTTTATCTTCTGTAATTTGTGTTACAGTAAATTACAGTTCCCTGACTGTTTTCACTTTTTAATTCTTGGGTATATAATACTTTAATACCACTTTTTAAACTGATGATAATGTTGAATGTTAATACATTTTTTCACCTTTCTGAAATCAAACCACATAGAGAGCAAGCAAATGGATTTCAGTACATTACATATCATACACATACAAAAGTCCTCATTTCTGTGGGAGGTTAATGATGAAAGCAGTCATAGCTCTGTTAAAAGACTAGTTCACTTAAAATTGAACATTTGTTTAAAATGTACTCACCCTAAGGACATCCAACATAAAGATAAGTTTATTTCTTCATCAAAGCAGATTTTGAGAATCAGGGTTTTGGATGCTTATTCTGATGGCACCCATTCACTGCAGAGGATCCATTGGTGAGCAAATGATGTAATGCTATTTTTCTCCAAATCTGTTCAAACTTGTCTCAAACTCATCTGGCCTGAGTGTAAGTAAATTTTCTGCCATTTTTTTCTATTTCTTTAAGGTGCCAGAACTGATAAACATGAACTCTTAACTAAGTGACGCTGAATTCCCTATGGACTAGTAGTATAGATGTCTTGAACATCTGGTATGGATGAGGCACTTATGTTCACACATAAATACATTTGTACCTTCCCTTTAATGGCTCCTGGTCTTCCGTTTTCACAAGAGTGTGAGCTTTGGCATGAGAAGAGCAGAGCGTTAATTACGAGCTGCTGAGAAGATGAGTGACTCCCCCAGAGGAGAGAAATGAAACACACTAAGGTGGTGAAAATGTCTGACATCTGACCGCACCTAATCAGAATGTACGACATTGTCGAGGATCTGTCTTCATCCTGTCATGGTCTGCACAGGACATTATGGGAAAAAACCTAGAGTGATATAATGAGTAAGAATTAGAAGAATTCTTAGAAATGAACTGTGAGAAAATGACCTATAATTTGTGCACCATATTTCTGTTTCAATGTAATTATTAACTATGCTTGATCCTTCAGTTCATATTTGTCAGGTAATTATTTTAAAAGAGATTTAAAATAAAACTGACAAAAGGCAAGACTACTTTTAATAAAAGAATTACACAATTTAAGGGATAAAAGATTCAGAGAAAATATAACATTTCAGATGTATTCTGTAAAAGTTTTTTTTTGACATCACATTTAAATATCTAAGCTTGTGATGTTGAATAATAACTGGTGTCATTTCATCACAGTACTTTTTGCATAAGCATTCTGTCCATTCATTTAAGATGCCAAAATACTCACATACCGCATGTCAAACACAGAACATTTCACACATTTCAAGTAAACCTTGGCATACAAAGGTCAGAACAAGGCAGTGTTGGATGAAAATTGATCCATTTTTATTCTAAAGAGCATTGACAGATGAGATATAGGTCATAGATGTACAGCAGAATGACATCTGATGACATCTTCCTTCATCAGCACTGTGAAATATAAGTCACAAAGCAATGTGACACCTTGACATAGATAATATTCTATGTGTGAATACATATGGGCAAGGACTTTTGTATTTTTATAGATAATTATATGGTGAATATATTGGGGAACAGCTGTTGCCAATTAGAGGTGTGTAACCTTCCAGACTTCAGTGGAACTGACTGCCCACTCACAGAGGTGATTCATAAAACTTTTCATTAAAAAAACAAAAAACTTTCATTGATGCTCATGTTTTACAGCACACATTTACTGTTGTTGACTCTTTAACTACAATGCTGCTAAAGGTTCACAGAACTTTTGATACACCAATAAACAGAGAAAATGCTAAGACTGACTTTTAAGTACATGAACGACACACTTATTCTGCAGTTTTAAAGAGAGAGAAAGGAATATAAATACATACTGTCCTTTATGATCTTACAGGTAATTTTTGATCTTAATGTCACATGGTTGCTTTAGGTTACCTAAATTCACTTTACACTCTTGAAAATGATCTTTAAAAGGGTCTTAAATGGCATTTAGATTAATTAAGAATCTTACATGAAACCTTTCATCCCTTAAAAAAAGACCTTTGGAACCTTTATTTTTAGGAGTGTGTA
This sequence comes from Tor tambroides, assembly GCA_021397915.2. Taxonomy (NCBI): domain Eukaryota; kingdom Metazoa; phylum Chordata; class Actinopteri; order Cypriniformes; family Cyprinidae; genus Tor; species Tor tambroides. The sequence goes on along the minus strand of JAFVLL020004988.1, from coordinate 8,671 downwards.
CTTAAATGAAACAGTGCTCTTTTCATTAATTAAAAAGGACAAGATGCAATAGCCTATTACATACAGCCACAGTCATTTCAAACAATTGCATGCCAATATATAAATTAAACAAATTCTCTTAACGGTCAAACATTTTTTAATTTAAATTGCACGGATGTCAAAAGCGATATCATCTCTGATTCAAACTGACTCCCAGCTGGTTCTTAAAAAAACAGCCTGCTGAATACGGATGTAGTGACGTTACGTGAATACATCAGGTAGCAGGAACATCGTATAAATAGAGAAAGTTTCCCAGCAACCCAGTGAAGCAATAGAAAGCGGCAGCAAGAGCACAAGCGCCGAGAAAAACTTTCAACGCTGGTATCGCTAAAACAGAAAATAGTAATAAGAAGGATTTTGTATTTTAAATTCTCAGTTTTACCTTACCGACGCCAAAGCATTCAGCACCATGGACAGCGTCCGCGCGGCGGTTTACCTGAGCGTTTTCCTCTCGCTGCTGTGTGTTTGCAGGGGTCAGATGTCACTGGACAACCGACTGACCGCGCAAGAGGAGCAGTTCATCAAAAGAGACCTGGTAAGAGAATAAACCAGAGTGTCATATGGCATAACTAAACAAATACATGTTCAACCTGTTGATGTAAAAAAAAACTTTCAGCAACATCTGAAAAACAGTAGCTATGTGAGCAGCGTTAAAATCTGGACTGAGTTCTCTACACTGAATGTGTTCAGACGTTTCAAGTGAAACTATGTTCATCACTATGAAAGCCGCGTGAAATTCTCTGTAACTTGGATTTTCACAGTAGAAATAGCTGTTACTAAGGTTTCACTTGGATAAATGTAAGAAATTAATCTTTAAATTCTCATTTCCATCTATCTGTCTTCGAAATTAATGCTTTCTCGCTGTTTGTGTTTAGGCTGAGGCGCTCGATGAACTTTTGGATGGAGATCAGGACAATCGGATATCTGTGGAGAAAAAAGCTAGCGTCATTCCAAGAGTAAACTCATTCCTCCTCTTTGTCGTGTTTTCTTAGAAATAGCGTTCAAGTAAGAGATGTTGACTATAAATATATCTAATGCGATGCACCATGTTTCTTAGTGTGATGTGGGGGAGCGCTGCGCTATGAAGCACGGACCGCGCATCGGGCGACTGTGTGACTGCATGCGAGGAACAGCCTGCAATACTTTCTTCTTGCGCTGCTACTGATGGAGCACGTGCAACTCTCCTCTCTCTCAGGCACTGTGCTAAGAAACTCGTAACAGCAATGCTTGGGACACCTCATCTATTTAGCGGTTTATGGGTGATCATGGGTGTTGTATTGATGCTGTTGTATTGTTCGTAACTTGACTACATCATGAAATAAAATAAACACGTTTAATCATATACACATGTAGTCTACATGCGTATATGATTAAACGTGTTTATTTTAGGTTAATACAATGTCTTTAAGGCTCATTCGTTCTGAATATTGTATAAATTAAAAGTAGGCCTATGTAGGCCTACATTCTCTGTGAGTTTATAATGTGACTTTAATAAAACCGTAAAAACTGTTAAAACAAGGTCTAAAGTGAATCATTATTACAGGTGCGATCAATGATGATTAACAAGTGTCATGATCAACAACTAAAATCTCGATTTGAATAATAGTTAATCATTGGATTCTAGTGAAACTTATAATAACAAAAGGCTGTTTGATGGAAATGATGTCAGCGATTTTCGGTGCGAAATCCATTGAGGTTCTTCTCACGCAAACACGTCTTCTGACGCCTTTAGCGCAGTTAGCGGTCATGGTTTTGAAAGCGACAGCGTTTGTGATCAGGGGCGGACTTAACCAATAAGCGAGGTAAGCGGCCGCTTAGGCCCCGGGGAATCAGGAGGCCCCGTCTGATATTCGTGAAACATATTTGGCAAATGCACCAGTATGTGTTATGGAGAGCGTCAAATGTTCACTCACCACTCAAAACGGCGAGTTTTTGTCAGGTGCGGAGTTCTGCAAGCTTGTGAATCCTCTCATCATAACAACGTGTAGATAAGATGTAAATAAGAGATTCATTGTGCAGAGAGCTTATTAACGGAACGTCGTGAGATCGTGATGAACTGAATGAGTGACAGCTTTTAGTAATTATAGACGGAGCGCTCTTTGCGCACATTCAAAGCTGTTTTGACTGTCTCAGAAGAGTTATATTCACCTCAGTAAAGAAATTATTGTGTTTCAAGTCATAATTTTATTTGTCTTGATGTTTCAAAATGAGTCTCTTGTGTGCTTTTCCTAGGCGCGCCAGCGCGAACAATAAATGCAAATGAAATAAACTAAAAACACGTATAAATGCACGAATGCAATGACTGGAGATTTTCGCTTAATAGATTACATTTTCGATTTGTTTCTCGGCAAAGCCTATCTTATGCCTTAATAACACTTGGGAACGAGTTGAATGGGATAATTTTATGACATTTTAATCCTTTTTGGAAAAAGATTGAAGAAGTTTACAACTCATTAAATGGACAAGTGCAAGCATTTTTTTATGTATGTCTTCCTTTGTTGTCCGAAAAAAAAGGTAGCTTAATATGGCAACAGCATCAGGTTGACTAATTATTTAGGCTACTTAAGTTGTGAAGGGGTAATAGTTACAATAAATAATAGTTATAGCTATAATGAGAGAGAGCCAGGGAGCAAAATAAGGGTTACGCGTAAAAGAGCATTAGTTATTGTGTTGGGGCCCCGTACCTGAAATTTGCTTAGGGCCCCCAAATCACTAAGTCCGCCCCTGTTTGTGATTATATTTGTGATATAAATCTATAATGCAGTGACAATGATATTTTTTGTTTGATAGTTCGATACTGATCAGAAAGCTCTAGAGAAGCGAGTTGCTATGGTTACCTTCTCAGGCAAATACGAGTGAGCGTCTGTTTAGCGCAAAACCTGTAAGATAAAACGCTGCTGAAACATACGTATATGTAAAAATAATAGTCTGTTTTATACATTTTTAACAAAGCTAAATTTTCTCAGAAACACAATAACTTTCATTAAGAATAACTAGCAAGCAGATCCAGACTCGTTCTGTTTCTTAAATCCTCTTTGAAACAAAGAGGATTAGGCTACTGTGAGATCTGTCCACAGGATATAGTCACCATTATATAAATTCAAGAAACTGCAAAGGGAAGGGAAATCTACATATAATGGCCGTGATAAATCGTCGAAAATATCATCATCCCGCTCTTTCAGTCGATCAACAGGGGTGATCAACCACCTCATGTGACGTAGAAGCAGGTAGGTAAGACCTTTTAAGTCCCACAAGACTTTGCGTGAAAACTCGTGCCAGACCTCTCGCGAATAGAAGCAGTCCTACGTGACCATAATAAAAAAAATATGATGTCAAATGTATCTATACTTCTCGTAGCGCTTCACTGTGCTGTATACATTTATTCTAAAATCAGTGGCGTGGATTCAAGACCGCCAGACTACGAACCGACCGGACCGTTCACTGACGCGACAGAAGCGGTGAGTTGAAATATTTAACGCTGGTATTTTGGACCGCGGGTCGCTGGATAATCGGAAAACTTGCTGTTTATTTCAGACAAGAGCTGTGACAGAATATACAGAAAATCTTCAAAGACAGGTCGTGCCCATTTTGAAGAGAAAGTTCAACCGTCTTCCGGGCGTATGCAGACGTCTGAAAAGGAGGAGGATAACAATCCTGGTAGCCTACTTTACTTTTGCTTATTAGAAGTTTGTATACTGTGACAAACACGACTGTCGTGTATGTCCTGCATTAAAGTTATATAGCCTAACTCATGCCAAATTTTGGATTTAAAGGCACAGTTCAATTACAAAATTAATAGCTTGTGTCATCATTTACTCACCCTCAAGTTTTTTCAATCATCTATGAGTTTCTTTGTTCTGTTCAACTGAAAAAAAAAACATATATGTGACCCCGGACCACAAAACCAGTCACAAGTGTCAATTTTTCGAAACTGAGATTTCTACATCATCTGAAAGCTGAATAAATAAGCTTTCCACTGATGTATGGTTTGTGAGGATAGAACAATATTTGGCCGAGATGCAACTATTTGAAAATCTGGAATGTGCAAAAAAAAAAAAAAAATAAAAATACTGAGAAAATCGCCTTTAAAGTTGTCCAAATGAAGTTCTTAGCAATGCATATTACTAATCAAAAATTAAGTTTTGATATATTTACGGTAGGAAAGTTACTAAATATACATAGTTGCTGGTAGCCACTGACTTCCATAGTATGGAAAATAAATACTGTGGATGTCCATGGCTACCTTACAGCAGTTGGGTTAGCAACATTCTTCAAAATATCTTTTGTATTCAACAGAAGAAATGAATTCATACAGATTTGGAACAACTTGAGGGTGAGTAAACACAAAATATTTTCATTTTTAGGTCAACTATCTCTCTATGAAGATAGAGCACATGAAAATAACAAAATTGGTTGTAGAAGTTCCCAAAACTGAACACTTTGACCTCAAATTCTTTATTTTAAGTACTTCCTGAGAGGCAGAATAATATTTTCGGTTACTTATGCCACATTTTAATGGTCTTTTTTATTCTTGTTTCATTTTAAGTAAATTATAAAATTCCAAGTCCCTAGGGTTTTTAAAACCAAGGGTGGGAAACTTTGGGTTCAATTCAGTGTGCACACCTGAGCAAAAATGTGTGCAGTTGAGAAGCATTTCTTACGATTTGTCCTTTTGTTCCTCTCCACAGTGCAACACAGCAAAGCTCTGTTCTGCAATGACACGTTCTCAGCATGGCCACATCTGCTCCTGCCCAAAAGGATCAAAGTGCACTCATTTCTTTTTATGGAGTTTGTGACCTCTATTTTTTTACTTTCATCACGCAACATAAAATTTTCTATCATGATGGAATCATACAACAACAGACAAACTAAGGTGGACAATTCCTTTTTCCCATTTATTCCTCAGTTCATTATCAACAGAGGGCAAGAAATGTCACTCATCTTTCATAAAAATAAACCTTTTACATTTTAAGTAGATCATTAAAATCAGTTATGAGACAAAGCTTGATCAAATTCACATGGCTTCCTTTTTAACTTGTGGAGTTAAAACACCAATCAGCCTTAACAAAAAGGCTTTATTCTGTCAAAACAATCATAATGTAAATAAACTTGTGGGGAAAAGTTAGAAATATACCTCTGTACCCAAAACTAGGAGAGTAAAGTCTTTCTGAAGATGATGGCACAAAATACCACCTTCAATAAACGAGAAGCAGATCCAGTATTGAATTTTGCTGTGAAGTGCTTAAATGATAATAATAATAACAAAATAAAAAGTTTGGTTGATTTCAATACATTTTATCCTCTTCATTTCAAATCAAACAGCTTTAACATACACTACAACGCAGTCTTGCATATATCAGTCAGATATGAGTACAGAGCTGGTATTTTTGAGACTGACATTATGAACCAAGACATTTGTTCACATAGTTTTATATAAAATATTTCTTTTCACTCAGGAGGGCAAAGACTGAAAGTAAACACCATGAATGAATTTTTAAAAAAAAAAAACTTAAAGAGCACCTACAAGTCTCTAAAGAACGTGTCAAAAACACTATAAAAGTATATACTGAAAATAAGGATTTAACAAACAGCAACTGCACATATAAGATTAATTAAATTACTGTTAATATTCCTGGAAGAAACATGTCAATGTTAAAGGGGTCCTATTATGCTTTTTCAATTTTTGAATTTTAGTCAGTGTGTAGTGTATGTTTGGGCATAAAACGATCTACAAAGTTACAAATCTCAAAGTCCACTCCAAAGGGAGATATTTCGTTTTTTAAAAATCCCTTTTCAAGAACTACAACGAACGGCTCGTTTGGACTACAAAGTTGTTTTCCTGTATTTGTGACATCACAACTTTTAAATCCCGCCTACGGAAATTTGAATGGTTGGCTGATGGGGAGAACGCTTGGTTGAGCGCTGCACGTTTCAAAATCGAAACCCAGTGCGGACGTTTTTATATCACTGTATTTCTGATGGAAACCAACTGTTTTCAGAAAATTTTGGATGTCATTTTCATTTCATCTGGCATATAATGTCTGATAACGCAGCTTTTGTGAGCGGAGCTCTGTTTTGTGTAGTGCTACAGTGTTACCGGGGAAACTTCGCTCTCTCCCGCTGGCAGAGAATTAATTTGCATATATATGCCGCCACAAATAGTGTAAGTCTGTGAGACTATGGTATAAATAAATTCAACTGTATAACAGTTTCACTGCAATTCATGTTATAATGTTAGAATTAAAGAACAATAAACAATGCATATTACCCTTGCACTTATCTGTACATAGTCAATGCAGTTATTTTTAAGCTGTTGTTGACATCCTATCTGAAACGTGATTTAGTCAAAAAAACACAACAATAACATTACCACTTGAATATGTCTTGCAATATCCGTGCGTGCAAAGGTTCTGCGCGATCCTCTTGTTCAATATTCTCGAGGTCTCTGAATTGCAATATTGACGAACCTGCTGTTTTGGCAAGGGGCGGGGCAATACTGAAACGCCGTCTAAGCTGTTGGGACAGCTAACCAATTACAACACATTTCGTTTTTCGGAAGGCGGGCCTTCATCAAAGCCGGAACTAATCGAGCCCTTTGTGTCAGGGTGGGGAGAAAGGTATTGTAATAATGTAAATTATGTGAAAAATAATCCGATTTTCGAACCACCAAGCATGAGAGCATGTTCTAGTACGCCCCCAAAACAAAATCAAGACTTTGTAAAAGAGCATACTAGGACCCCTTTAATGGATGGACGAGCGTGTCAGTTTGGAGAAAGTGAAGAAAAAGAAATCTGTGATTTCATGAATGGTAGCACGTTTGAAAATAAATGAAGCCAAATGAAGAAACCAAAAACTCTGATATTCACTGAAACTCTGTCTAACATAAACCCATCGTGATGAAACAAAATCATGTCTTCTTTCAAGACTTTGACCATAAGTTCATTCTCGGCTTGACACAATACTTGATGTGCTTTTGGATAATTGAAAACATGCAACACACACCCATATTTTGTTCTACACACACCACCTTCACAGCATTTGAAAGAACAGGTATACGCAGAACTGTAAATCTTCTGTTACAAAATAGGGACTAGACTCCTGTCTTGCATAATGTTTGCTGATTTGAAGGGATGATCTTGAGATTCACATCTAGTTAGTTAAATCCTGCACGGAAGCAGCATCCACAAGTAATGTCAGTTTGGGGAGTAAGAGCACATTGTGCCCGTTCAGAGCTTTGTCTTTGTGCGTCCAGTAAGATGAAACCAGTGATAAAGTCTGGAAGCCTCCATGGACTGTGGGGTTATGCCCTTTGCTGAGAGTTTATAACACCAGGCCATAGGCCCATTAACTTTTACTACAGTCTGGTCTACTAAATAGATTCTATCTGTCGCCGAACCTTGTCTGAGGCTTGGCGGTCAAGTGAGCGTTGCCTAGCGACCACCAGTATTGCAAAGGCAACAGTGAGAGCCAGCATTGCGCCCTCAAATTTCCAAAAGATATGCTCCTCCATTTTGGTCGAGCGACAGCTGAATGGAAAACAAAGAGAAAGAGTGAATTAAATTAGTATGACTTTTTAGCTGGCTGGATCAACAATATTGTAAGCCAGATAAACATTTGTTATTCTACCATCCAAACTGGAACTTAATATGCATGGAAAGAAGTGGAATGTTGCAAAAATGAAGCAGTGTTTCCAACACAGAGAACAAAATCACTCTTGGGCAAAGTAGCACAAAACGGACACTTAAGTTGTAGCTATCAGGGAAGCCACTGTGACTCTTATTAAATGTAAAAAATTACCCGTGGTTTAGAACATGCAGACAAAACAAAATGACTCAACATTCTATCGCAAAATTTGCATAAATGTATATGGTTGGAGAAACGGCTACTGTTAGCCGAACAGAACAGGTTATATATTTTTGGCGGAGAGCCACTCACCTCTTGTATTCATCTCTGTTAGACTTAGTGCAGTTGATCTTCTCTACAAATCCTGTTTGGCTGCAGGCTGGTATAGTTTTCTGTAAAAATCACAGCAGGAAACTTTTAGAATAAAAAAAGTGAAAAGCTCTTCTGCTGAAACAATCTAAATTCATAAGCTATTGAGCACTATATTTGTATACTTTGTCTGTAACCTATCCAATTCAGCTTAGGAACTAGGGCTGGGCAAAAAAATCGATTTTTCGATTAAACGTTTTTTTTAAGGCAGCGGCTATTTGCACTAAGTTTAAATAGCGATAGATGCTATTTACACTCAGTGTAAATAGCAATTAGATGCTATTTACACTAAGTGCAAATAGCATATTTTTTAGCAATAGATGCTATTTACACTAAGTGAAAATAGCGATGGATGCTATTTACACGAAGTGCAAATAGCAATGGATTCTATTTACACCAAGTGAAAATAGCAGTATTTTTTAACAATATGCTATCTACACTAAGTGCAAATAGCATATTTTTTAGCAATAGATGCTATTTACACTAAGTGCAAATAGTAATGGATTCTATTTACACCAAGTGAAAATAGCAGTATTTTTAACAATATGCTATTTACACTAAGTGCAAATAGCAATGGATTCTATTTACACCAAGTGAAAATAGCAGTATTTTTTAACGATATGCTATTTACACTAAGTGC
>JAFVLL020004987.1:33298-79386 GCA_021397915.2 Tor tambroides | reverse complement strand
TGGCTTCGACAGACTGTCTTTTAGTGAACAAGCGCATTTTTCGTATAGAGCATCAATCCTTGCAGTGACTGTTTTGCGCGATGGGACAGTATAGTAGGGCTCAACGTAATTCATTAAACGTTTAAAACCTTCACCTTCAACAAAACTAATAGGCAGCAAATCTTCTGCTGTCATTTCTGCTATTAGCTGCGTCATCTTCTCTGCCCTGCCTGTGTCGCATTTCTGTCTGATGGTGAAATCTCTTATGCTCGTCTGACTGCTGGTAGTGGCATAGGCATCATCTGCTTTTTTGTGTTTATGTGCAAGATGGTAACGCATCGAACTCGTTGTGGAGTTGTAGACGAGTGTGGCGCTGCACATCTTACACTTGACTGTTTTTTCGTCAAGTTTTTCAAAGTGTTGCCAGACATCGCTGTGTGCTTTAGAAGCCATATTCGCTCTGTGCTCCGGTCTTGTCTCTAGACCGCAACTTCTCGCAGCCATAACCAAATATCATAATCAAATATCAGACTACCGCCCAAATACCAGCATAACCAATCAGAAAGAATGAAAGTAGTTTAATAAAAAAAAACGCATTTTTAGAGCCAATCGATCATCATTTTCATGCTCGATCGTCACTGATGCGTTCGAGTAATCGATTAATCGAGTACTCGTGCACATCCCTAATATATATATATATATATATATACACACTATATTCTTGGACAGTTTTAAATGCTTCCACACTGCCGTCATATTTGCTGCATTAGTGCGCGCCTCTATTTGATCGCATCACGTCATTGTTCGGTACAATTTATTCTGTCTTTTTTGCTTATTACTAACCCAGTTTTTTATTATGACAGTTATTATCAGCAGCCAAAATTATTTTGGCTGCTGAACATTCGGTGCATCCCTAAACTCGTCATCGCGTCGCTATATCATTGATATTGCGATATGACACTTTTTTTATCATGTAAAAATGTATACCGGTGTTATCGTGGACGGTATGATATGGCACACCCCTAATGTCTATATTAGGAATGCAACGATACCATTTTTCAGATCCGATCCAATCTGATACCAGCGCACTTTTTTTTTATAAATCAATGTAGAATTTCTATACTTCTGTGTGTCACTCTTTTGCGTGTTAAACACAATCTACTAAATATAGACAACTTCATTTTAATGAAAAATAACATGAAAAAATATCAATCTATGACAAAAATATTATTATAAACTAGGTTAGTGGATAATTTAGCAGCAAAAGTTATTCTAGAAAAATCACGAGTGCACAATTTTATAAAATCTAAACATTTAGTGAAATAACATTTAGTGGGGAACAAATAAAAGTGAATACGTGAAGGAATAAATCTGGTAAAATGTCACACATTGCTCTTTGTATTGTTGTAAAATACATTAATGAAAACAAGTACATGTATTTATTTATAAATATAAACTATAAAATTAAAAGACATTTCTTTTAAATGTATAGCACAGTAATGAAGGCAGCAACATTTGATAGAGGAGTCCTATCTATCATATGTTGCTGCCTCCATTACTGTGCTATACATTAGGGATGCAACGATACCATTTTTTCAGAACCGATCCGATCCGATACCGAAAATTCTGAGTATCTGCCAATACCGATCCAATCCGATACCAGCGCAGGTTTTTTTTTTAATCGATGTAGAATTTCTATACTTCTCTGTGTTGACCTGATCATCAATCTTTTGTGTGTTAAACACAATCTACAACATATAACTTCATTTTAATGAAAAATATCATGATCTATGACAAAAATAGGCTACTACCGGTATTATAAACTAGGTTAGTGGATAATTCAGCAGCAAAAGATACTCTAGAGCAGAGGTCATCAAACTTGATCCTGGAGGGCCGGTGTCCTGCAGAGTTTAGCTCCAACTTGCCTCAACACACCTGCCTGGAAGTTCCAAGTATACCAAGTAAGACCTTGATTAGCAGCTTCAGGTGTGTTTAATTAGGGTTGGAGCTAAACTCTGCAGGACACCGGCCCTCCAGAACCGAACTTGGTGACCCCTGCCCTAGAAAAATCATGGGTGCACAAATAATTTTATAAAATCTAGTGAAACATTTTTATTTACAAATAAAATTGAATAAGTGTACGACTAAATCTGGTAAAATGTTACACATTGCTCTAGGGCTGCAGCTAACAATTATTTTTATTGTCGACTAATCTATTATTATTATTCAATTATTTTTCCGATTAGTCGACTAATCTATCGATTATTTTCAATTTTCATTTTCAATTCATCTATTTATTATTTTCTTATCAGTTGATGAATTCTTCAGTTAAACTATCAATAAATAATAACAGTAACTTCTGCTATTAATCTTAATATTTTATTCAAACGTTTTCTCATAATTAATACTTTACAAAAATAAATAATAACAAAAAAGAAAAATAATAAGAGAGAAAAAGAAAGAAATAATAATAACAATAAATAATTAATAAAAATAAAAACGAAAGAACGAAAATAACAAATAAATATAAGAAAAAGAAAAATGATAGCATTAAATAATTAATAAAAAAAAGAAAGAAAAGAAAGCAAGGAACCAAGAAAGAAATAGGCTAACAATAACAAGAAAAAGAGAAAGAAAGAAAGAAAGAAAGAAAGAAAGAAAGACACAATCAATAGAAATGCACATTATGGCTGCATTCACAGTTGCTGTTCGGGACTGACAGCAGTTGCTTACAGGTGAGATACCTGAAATGTTTTATTTATTCAGCAGATTAAAACATCTGCTTGAATACATCTAGTATGAATGAACAGCTGAAGTCACAACCACATTCAGGACACTAGAGTAGGGCTGCAGCTAACGATTATTTTTATTGTCGACTAATCTATCGATTATTTTTTTCGATTAGTCGACTAATCTATCGATTATTTTTCAATTAATCTATTTATTATTTTCTTATCAGTTGATGAATTATTTAGTTAAACTATCAATAATAAAATTAACTTCTGCTATTAATCTTAATATTTTATTCAAACGTTTTCTCGTAATTAATACTTTACAAAAATAAATAATAATAACAAAGAAAGAAAGAAAATAATAACAATAAATAAAGAAAAATAATAAGAAAAGAGAGAAAAAGAAAGAAATAATAACAATAAATAATTAATAAAAAATAAAAATGAAAGAAAATAAGTAAAAAAATAAGAAAAAGAAAAATCATAGCAATAAATAATTAATAAAAATAAAAAAGAAAGAAAGAAAAGAAAGCAAGGAAGCAAGAAAGAAACAGGCTAACAATAAGAAAGAAAGAAAGAAAGAAAGAAAGAAAGAGAAAGAAAGAAAGAAAAAGAAAGAAAGAAAGAAAGGAGGAAAGAATTACAGGGCAGTGATACAGTCAATAGAAATGCACATTATGGCTGCATTCACAGTTGCTGTTTGGGACTGACAACAGTTGCTTACAGGTGAGAGACTTGAAATGTTTTATTTATTCAGCAGATTAAAACATCTGCTTGAATACATATCTGTATGAATGAACAGCTGAAGTCACAACTGCATTCAGGACACTAGAGCAACAGAATCAAAAATGGCGTCATAACACTGGGAAGTTTTATCACAGTTGACAGCCCGTTTTTAAATAAAGGAGCCCAGTCGAGGCTTGTCCAATCCAACACACAGTTAAACAACTAACAATGACTTTAAATGTTTTGTTAGCGAGTGCAGAGAGCGTGCGCGCGTGTGATGATTACATAGGCAACTCGATGTCCCGTGCTGTTCCGTTCATTCAGCGCAGCTTTGAATGCGGTTGTGAATCCCGACAATGTAAAGGCGTCAGTTCGGCTATATATATGCGGTTCTGACTGTCATATAATAATAATGCTCTATGAACGCAACTCTATGAAGTGATATTGCCATACTAGCCTTTACCTTCTGCTCTAGAGTCTTGTTTTGTGTTAAACATGGCAGAAAAACAGTCTTAAGTAGGGATAACTGCAGGCTCGCGCAATGGGCGTGGCTAAACGTGCAACTTGTCGACACATTCCATGCTAATCGACGTATTTTCATAATCGACATAATCGATGACGTCGACGAATCGCTGCAGCCCTACATTGCTCTAGGGCTGCCACTAACGACTATTTTTATTTCAATTAATCTATCGACTAATTTATCGATAATCGTTTAGATTAATCGATTAAATTTCCCCCCCCAAAAATCAACAATTTTACTTAAGAATATTTTATTAAACTATATTTTATTAAACCAAATGAAATCCAAATTTCTATGAAATCCTTTTTTTTTTTAAAGCAAAAGTAAAGTGCAACACAGTGTGCAAGAAGCAAGTGTCCATCTCATAGTCCAAATCACTGAAATCAAAGTTCAGTACTATAGTGTAAGAATGACAACATATCCACGTGTTCTAGTCTACTACTAATAAAATTATAATCCAAAAACACTTTTTAAAGGAGTATTTACCAGAAATATTATCTACCAGAATTTATTTAGGTGAAAAATGTAAATGTGCAGTATTTCCAGAAAAAATAAATAAATAAATAAATAAATACTTTTTTTTTAATATAAAATCAATTAATTGGAGGTGCTTTTGATTATTAAAATTTAATGGAACCATTAAAATGGAATCCAGAAAATAATGGAAAACAGAATTTGGTAAAGATAAAAGATGTAAAACTCAATTAATTAGACAAGCTTTTTGATTAATAAAATTTAATTTAACCATTAAAACTAAGTATAGAAAAATGAAAATGGAAAAAAATGAATTTGGAAATAAAACAGCCATAAGGCCCTATAATTATGATTAATCTTTTTGTGCTAATAAAAACAGATGTAAGTGATTCTGATTGGCTCTCAATGTTTTTAACGTTTTTCAGTTGTGTCATTATCGTTCCTCTGTGTTGTTATTGTTATATGTGTGGTGTAGAACAATTATTAAAACTTTAAAGGTATAATTATAGTTATAGTTATCCTTTGCGTAAATGGCCAAACATGTTTACATAAGTAGATATCTACTGAATAGTGCACAGTCCTGTACACATACAGTAGGTCACATTTAGTCACTCCGGTCTCAGAAAACTCCCATAAATGTCACATGAATATATGAGATAAATCCATCAGATTTTAACATCCCTTCAACTCAGTTTCACTTCACTGTCAACTGCTACTAAAACCAAAGTGTTTTTCATTTTTACTGCTGATTTGACATAACCAGTTAACCACAAGACCTGTTCTGCAAGTCTGGACAACATCTGTATCTCATATGAACAACTGTGGTTTCAGTCCCCTTTATTTAGACCCACCTTTAACTAAAGGTTTGCATTCTACTTCAAAACTCTGCGTCTGAGAGAGGAAACTTTTTAGTGGTAGGGTAAGATTTGACAAACAACAGATGTGCCTTGATTTTCTGAGCCAATGGCTGTATTCCAGCCTAACAGCTGATTAGACAGCAGACATGTGAAAAAAACTGCCAATTAGACGTGTGTAACACAGGTAGCGAGAGGCTATCACCCCATGACTCCACTTAGAAGGGCTAACAGTGCCTTTTACTTTCAGACACCCATAAACTAGTTAGCGGGTGGCCTGAAGCTTAATATAAATGTGACTTACAGAGAAGGGTAATACTAAGCTGAGAGCGCAAAAATTGTTCATGAAACCACAACTGTATGACCTGATTTCAAACTATTCAAAGCTCTACTCAAATGAGCCACATTTTTTCATCAGAGTAAGAACACATTAATGGCTGATTTAGTATTCAGTGATTTAAAGTATTCAAGCAGTCAAAATGATCAAAGTGCACAACCCTAGTACATGTCAAAACTGAATTTAGACAATAACATTTAAAACAATTCAACTGTTTTATGTCATGACATTCAAAGTGCTTTCACAATGCCTCTAATGGTCTGTATCATCTCAGTGACTGACCTCTGCTCCAGATGCACAAATGCACACTCACAGAGGATTAGTTGTGTGTGTCCACATCAGTGAAGTAACATCTGTAGAGCACATGGGAGCAATAAATGTGTGTTGGCCCTTAAAGTGCCAAGTCATAAGCTTTGAATTACAAAGCAGGACAGGAAGTTATCATTTCCATCCTAATCTTCTCCTGCGCTGTGGGATAAATAATATAAATAATAATAATATATAAGTAATATATAATATATAAATAATATATAAGTTATTGTTGTAATGTCTCCTCCTCTCAAGCAAAAAACACCAGTCAGATGGAGATGAGAAGAGTGCTACAAAGAAGATGCACTTCACCCTGAAGCAGAGCAGCTCTGATAATAGCCATAGCACTTTTATCAATGCTGTTGTTTATACACCACATTCAAGCTTGCAGTCTGATTAATTTCTGGTTTTGATCTTGATTTGATTCAATATAGATTCCTTTGGATATATGTCAGGTACAGTACATGTAATTTTTTCCCATGGAAAAAAAAAATTTCTTTCAACTAAAGCTTGAAACAAAGTAAACAAAAAAAATATAATAAATGTTTGGAAAATGGCACAGCTTTTTAAATATCTAAAATTACACTCTTAACATCAGTCAGTCAAGCAGTGTAAATATATTATGATAATCAAGTATTATTTAATTACAGAACTTTAGTAATTAGAATTAAAACTTGGTAACCATGTGTGAATGCATATTAGTCATTTTAACTGAACTTAGGACTGGTGGTGGTGCTTTTCTGGTCATTCAGTATATCTGTAAAAAATGGGGGGGGAAACTATCAATAATACTGATAAGATAATAATCATACTATGAATTGTACTAAGAACAATATAAAATGCACTAAGGATTAACAAGCTGCTGGATTCATGAATATTAGTCACGTTGTCTGCATTTGCTCGAACTGATTTGCTGAAAACAAAACAGGGACGATAACAGGTGAGTGCCAGCCAATGAGACTGTCGTTTGCACATTAGCTCCGCCTACTACCGGAAAACCCAGCAGTTCTTAAAAGCTGAAGAATTCCAAAGGAACTCCATTATTTTGACAGGAAAATACAACAAAGAATATCGTTTACATGTAGTGCGTCAATTCTGCAATGGCGAGTCGTGCACCTTCACACTAGAGTTTACGGTACATCAAATATAGGTGCACTGCGCATCCATTCAGATGAACTGAAAAATAGCACAGATCGCTTGACGAAGAGTGAAACTCTCAAGCGCTCAGTCAGAGTGTTCAGCGAGTGAAAATATATCTGTGCTAAACTTATACATGGCCTCCAACTCACACACTGGCAAGTAAAATCTGAGCATTTATTAGCCAGTGGCTAATATCAGACACCATTTAGTCGCCTAGGGTGAAGATTTAGTCGCATATGCGAGTGATTTACTGGCAATGTGCTAGCACGTTTGTATTTCTTTTTTGCTGCTTTAAATAGTGGTTGCTTGTGTGGCAACACAGCACAACTTCCTGTGTTTGCATTCTGAGCAGCGAAGAAGAATTTATTTCTGATTTGCAGCGTTAAGCAAAGCTAGCAGGCATAACTATATTCTTGTTTAAGATAGGGATGCACCGGTATCGGGCCCGATACTGAGCTCCTGTACTCGTACTCGTACTCGTTAAAATGCCCCAATACCAAACGCCGATACCACACAGCATGTGATAAGTGCCATATTCAGATAAAGAAACACGACAACAGAACAACAGACAGCAGAATGGAGTTATTAGAGATTAAGGATGTCTACAAAGCAGATGTATGCAATGAATATTAAACATTCAGTATTAATGCCTTTATTGCTGACATGCGCAAGCCGAAAAGCAAAGCGCTGAGTGGATTGAGCGTGCTCTGGCGCAGATGCGCGAGCTTGTCGAGTGAATATCCCTTTTTCACAGACATCACTGGAAAGTTTGTAGTTCGGTCGGATGTGTCAAAAACAAGCAAGCAAAACAATGCACAAGTTACTTAACGGTAGGGAGAGAGAGAGAGAGAAAGCGCCCGCGCGCACTTCTGTTGTGTGATCTTTATTGATGTTCGCTCACATAGCACGCATCATTTGGATTAAAACTAAATCGTAAATATAAGACAATTTATAGGGGCATTCACTATAAACATAATTTATTTTCAACCTTAAGCATACACGACGAAAGTGAAACTAGCAGCCTGTGTGAAATGCGCTAGGCTGTACTTGTCCCTCTCGCCAGTACAAATACGTGCGCGTGTTGCGCGTTTTGCTTGCTTCATGAGTGATTCTGCATTATATGAGTGGCTTTGGAATATAAATCGCAGCATGCTTCAGATGAAAAGAAAAACGCGACTTCTATTTCTGAAAATATCACAGTTAGGAGATTTAACGAGTGGTTCCCTGCATTATTACAGCAAAACGCGTCATTACAGTACTAAGCCACTGCAATGGAGCAGCTCTAATGCTATTAAATGAAAGATGATGTACCATAGAGCAAAAAAATAAACAGTGAAAGTAACAAAAACTTGTAAAATACATTTTAATGTGCATAATTAAGTGTGAAAATAACCAAAGGATATACAGTCAAACCAAAAATTATTCAGAGACCAAATATAATTTTTTGATATTTTTTACTAGTGGGTGCAGGACACTATAGTTCATTTATGTAAGTGAGGATAGCAAAATAAAGTAAACTGTGACATATTATATCCAAAAATTGTTCAGACAGTGGACTACCAATAAAATTGATACAAATTTGGAACCAAAAATTATTCAGACCAAGTCTGGGAAAAAACTGAAGTTCAGGTTTGCATGAACCTGGTTGACAGCATGGCCAGGAGACTACAGGCTGTCATTAAGTCTAAGGGTTGCTCAACAAAGTATTGATAGTTGTGTAAATATTGTCATACTAACAGCTGTCTGAATAATTTTGGTTGATTGTAATCCATTACATACCTTTCTCTCAAAGTTATCTGACATTATCAAGCTGAATTTGTTCTGACACAGTTTAACTCTGAGTTCTTGTCATATTTTATTACCATAAACTATAGCGAATAAACTGTGATAATGTGAGAAATGTTGAAGGTGTCTGAATAAATTTTGGTTTGACTGTATCTATTTGATAAATGAAGTTAACCAATTAACATTATACATACTCTTTTGGTTTCTGTACCCAATATTTAAAAAATTTACAAATGCAATGAAAATATCGGTATCGGTACGCACCAAAAATAAAAGTATCGGGCGAGTACTGGAAAACGTGGTATCGGTGCATCCCTAGTTTAAGAAAATGGTATCGGATCGGTACATGAGTTCAAGTACTTGCCGATACCGATGCCAGAATTTACTGTGGTATCGGTGGAATTTCCGATACTAATATCGGAATCGGAATAACCCTACTGTTAACGACGACAGCGAACTAGAGGGAGAATGTGAGCACTGTGTGATCAGACGCTGCCGTTCTCAGCGCCGTCAAAATAAAAGTCCTGCCTCGAACGCATCGGCCAAACAGAAAATCTTATTGGCCAATGCCAATATTTGAAAAATGCCGAATATCGGCCGATATATTGGCCTTGGCGGTTGGTGGTTGACCACTACGGTAAACCCTGTGCATTACAATAATATTAAGCACAAGCTATTGAATTCATTTGCTATTTCATTATTTATTATATATTATATTATATTGGATATATTAACACTGATTTGCATACAAATCGGTGATTATTGAGTGATTGCTTTGTTGAAGTAAACGCAACATTACATGACATTGTTTACAAGCTGTTTTACTGCCATCTTTCCATGCTTGAAAAAACACTGAGTGATTACGTGAGACATGATAAATTTCAGTAAGTTGTCCATTCATGTTTACTTTGTGCTAAAAGTAGAGAGGAAGAGCTGATCGGTTCATCCATGATCACCCCACAGCACAGATTAAAAGAAATTATATTGGTTCATCAAAATAATAATCGATTAAAATCGAGAAATTAATATTGTCAACCCTGGCTAGCAAACACATTTGTGTGGAAATTTCTTTGCAGAAATCATTAAAATTGTGTGCAATACACATGATGAATTTCAGGCCCAGGAAGCTCAGAATAATGAAGGGACAAAGGTTTATTAATAAAACATTCCGCTGAATATCACAAACAAGGCACAAGACAAAAAGGGATAATAGTCTCTCGTGTCATAACTCAGAAAAAAACAGAGTATGCTCAAGGGTAGTACTACCAACATTTCCTTATTATAGTGTCATATAAAACATTACTTATTAACAGAAAACCTTTTCTATTCAATGAAAAATACATTCATCCCTGAGATAATTGATATATGAAAATCTATTCAAAAAGGATGAGAACATAGATAAAAGAAGATAGTGGACAAAAAGAGATGAACTATATGTCAAACTGCTCATGCAGTATTCACAGCAGAGTTCATCTTTCTCAGAGATCTGCAGTCCCTATGGAGCACAGCTTCCTGTATGTGTGGTGTCAAAGCACTGGATGAGTAAACACTCCACTCCTCACACTAGGGATTCTTACTTCTGAAACACTAACCTCATCTGACCTATATGCAGACTGAAGTCAGGAGGATTCACAGGCATAATATATGGACACTTAAATCACACTTATTATGTATGCAAATACCAAATTAAGAAATATTCTCAGTATATATGTAGGCCTCTATATACACACACACATTTTCTGACTATGTTCTTATATGTTATAATGCTTTATTAGAGTTGATAGTCTGAAGCAAGCCACACACTTGTTAACCAGCTCTTGTGGCTGTTCATTGACTGTAAGAAATACACATCACACAACAACAAATTTTTAACAAATTTCTGCTTTTTAATTTAAGATATATTTAATTTAAAATATATTTGGATTAGTGGTCGAACGATAATGTTTTTTTGACAGCCGATGCCAATGCTGATATCTCGGAAAGAAGGGTGGCCGATGGCCGATATATAGCCAGGGCTCGACAGTGCGAGCATTTCACTCGCATTTGCGACTAAAAATAGATGTGTGCGAACTGGAAAATGTATTTAGGAGCACAAGTGCGAATACAAAACAAAATACAAAACAGCCTAACTTATACAGTAGCCTATAACAAACGTATTCATTTATTCTATTTATGGAAAAATTGCAATGCAGCCTCATATGATTACAGAACTTTAAAAAGGCAACGGTTTAATTTAAATGAGCACAGATGAGAAGAAAAGCGGAGCGAGTTAAAGTGAAGACGCGCTAAATGACGCACATTCGCCACTAGAGGGCGCTGACGCTGCCGTTACCCCGGTAACCCTGTAAACAAAGCCGCTGCGCTACTTTCCTAAAACTGTGTTGTTTCACACTCACAGTCATTTAGATATTTATATTCGCTTTCTTCACAATAGCATCAAATAATTCTTACTTAAAGACTTAATGAGCTATTTATTTTCAAACATTTATTCTAACCTAAACCACGGCCCATCCACTGATCTATAATAGAGAACAGTGGGCCTATATATATATATCAACGACTGATTCGTTATTATTGTTCAGTAACACAAGTTCCATTAGTTAACATGAAAAACAATGACTGCATTTTATTAGTAATGCTATCTTAATTTCAACTTTTAATAATACATTATAAAATCAAAAGTTGTCTAATTGTTCTAATTGTCTAGTTGTTAATATAATTCAATGGAGCTAACATTAACTAGTTGTATTTTTTATTAATCAGCATTAACAAAGAATATTAACTACTGCAACAATTAGCTATTGCACCTGCTTTAACTAATGTTAACAAATGGGACCTGACTGTAAAGTGTTACCATATTGTTTTTTCGTTCATTTGAACAATCTTTTGCACTCTAATCTTGAAACACTTTTATATTTTTGTGTATTTTTTAATAAAGTATTTTAGTAAATGATCTTTAATAAAGTTATTTAAACTGTTAGGAGGACAACACTTTTTTCACTTAGAAATTATATATTGTGATTAAAAAAAAAAAAAAAAAAACATATACCGTGACAAAAGCTTCAATGACTATTGTGAAAATTTGATACCTATAGGTACATACCTAATGTACATACAGTTTAATGGGACTATAACTAATTACATAATTAGCCTATTAAATAGTGTCTGAAGTAAAATTATTTAAAAACCTTGTGTACTTTCTGTATTCTGATAAATTAAATAATTGTGCTTGTAAATGTCTCTTTGTATCCCCTTATTAAGCTAAAACACCTAATTTGAAAAATTTGCATTGCGCCCCTAAATTTTTTTTAATGCGCTCCTAAATTTTTTGACTTAGGAGCACATGTGCTCCTTGGGGAAAAGGTAAGCGTCAAGCCCTGATAGCTGATATAATTTTATTTATTTTAATTAATACTTAAGAAATTTGAAATCATTTGAAAATGGATTAAAAAATAATTGTGTAAAATAAACATACTTATACATTAGATGACAAAGTATTTTTCACAAATAAATAAATATTTAATAAAAATGTAATTAAAAAGGAAGTAAACACCGTAACTAACAGGGCACTCAGTATTCTGGGAAGTTTGTGTGCACTGGGAATCATATTGTTCAAATAAAGCCAAGGTAACACTCATTTTACATATGGCACAGTGAAAATGACATGAATATGACAGTGGGCAAATGCATAAAGTGCAGCATAATTTGAGGAATGCAACAAACGCAGCAGCCGCAATATTTGCGTGTTTTCTTTTTCCATATAAGGTTTTGCCCTTCTCGTTTTACACTTCGTGCATGTGTACTGAATATTAAATAAGTTAGTAATGATGATAACATAATGTGTACCATGCTGATTTGTACAGGGGCTCAGTAGATTTTGCACTTAACAAATCTAAACAGACAGCGAATGAGAGAGATCGACTGAACGTGTGCGATTACCTGACCCTTCAGGCTGAGTCATGTATATTTGTGAAAATAGGTTGTCATGTCCAAGGAAAGCGAAATCTTTGTCTGAGCACCGACGCTCTGCTGTTCAGCTGAGGCTTTAAAAGTGGCGCTCACAGTTTAAATGATTTCAACAGCGTGTTTCATTACATATCTCTTTGAATGAATCAGCATTTTTGAACTTGTAGTTGAATGAATGGTTTAAAGACTCACTCAAAGAAAGTCCCTTGGCGCCACCTTGTGGTGCAACAATGAAACTGCACTGACTGACAGCCCGTCTAGAACACGTAGGTGAAATATCAACAGAAAAAGTCTCTGTAAAAAAAAAAGTAACTGTTATTTATATATATATATATATATATGTATATATATATACATATATATGCGCTAATAGCCTAACGATTTTATTGTCAGGTGTGGACCGTTATTTTGTCATTCTCTTCTGTTTACCTGACTTCCTGTTTCAACGCGATTTAGTTTCGGTTTAATTGGTTTCTGAATATGACCTCCTTACGTCATAAAACATACAAACACAAATTATAAATTATATATGGTGATAATACCGCATATCTCGGTTTTGAGCCACTCAAAGTTACCTCAAGGGAAATTCCTTCACTGCGACAGCCCTAATAGTACTTTTTGTATACATTTAATTCCTTTGTTTAACAGTTCTATCTGATTATTAGACAGACTTCTATCCGTAGACAGAACTGTTAACGACGACAGCGAACTAGAGGGAGAATGTGAGCACTGTGTGCTCAGGCGCTGCCATTCTCATCACCGTCAAAATAAAAGTCCCACCATAAAACGCATTGGCCAAACAGAAAAACTTATCGGCCGATGTCAATATTTGAAAAATGTCAAATATCGGCCGATATATCAGCCTTGGCAATATATTGGTCGACCACTAATTTGGATACTTCCTGCTTGTCAGCTTCATGCATGAACTAGGGATATGCCGGTATCACATTTCATGTGGCGATTAATTGCTAATGCTTTTATCACGCTATACGGTATTATCACGATATTAAAATTTAGTTGCAAACAGGTTTAATAACTTTTTCCTTATAACAAAAATAACTAAACATTTAAATACAATAAAGCAATACACAAAAAATGTATAAAGTTTAAAAAAAAATTTACACAGATTAAAGTGCAAAAGAATTATAAAGACCAATAGGTATCACTTTACAATAAGATCTCATTAGTAGGGATGGGTATCGTTTACATTTTATTGATACTGATAGCAATATCGGTACTTATCGATACTGTTATCGATACTATTTGGTGCAAAAATATATGATGTGAAAAGTTGTTGAAAATTTCAAGTTATTTTATTACTGCTGAACTTTAGCAACTGTATTCAATTTCTTGAGTCAAGAGCAGTGAGTTATTTTTCTCTTTGTGTTTTATTTTATTAATATTAAAGGAGTAGTTCACCCAAAAATGATAATTGTGTCATCATTTACTCACTCTCAAATTGTTTTAAACCTCAGTGAGTTTCTTTCTTCGGTTGAACATAAAAGTTATTTTGAAGAATGTGGGTAACCAAACAGTTGCTGGTCCCCAGTGACTTCCATATTTTTTTTCCTACAATCAAAGTCAGTGGGGACCAGCAAATATTTGGTTGCCCACATTCTTCAAAATATCATCTTTTGTGTTCAGCACAAGAAAGAAATTAATTCAGGTTTGGTACAACATGACAGTGAGTGAATAATTACAGAATTTTAAACCGGCAAGGCTTTAAAGCACACGCAAATAATGTAGTTTTGTGACTGTGAATAAGTGCAGTGTCTTTTGAGTGTAACTCTACCACTGAATCAACATTTGATGTGAATGTGTCTCGCGAGTTGCAGTTGGAGCTGGAGCCGGGAGACATAGTAAATACATTGCATTGCTTAAGGTAGGTGTTATTTTGTTAGCAAATGTTTAATTATATTACTGGTGTTGCCTCCTTTGTTCACTATTACACTACTGCATACATTGCACCTGACACTGGTGTTGCTTAGTTTTGAAACGTGAGCCCACACTTTCGAACGTTTCACTCTTACCGCCATGACTGATTGCATGCAAATACACACCGCACATGCGCATCACACACACGTCAAGAAAACTTCGGCCACATCATTCAGTGAAGGAAAATGACAAGCAGCAGCTTCTAATTCGCCAATAACTTTGAAGTATACGTAGATAAAATAACGCAAGTATCGATAACAGTATCATTTGTCCTGAAGCTTATCGCTAGTCCGGTATTGACCCAATTACGTACAGTCCAAAAAAATTCTCGGTACCCATCCCTACTCATTAGTTAACTTTAGTTAATACATTAACATTCACAATGAGCAATAGCTACATTTGCTGCAGAATCTTTGTTAAAAAATACAACACTTAGTTCATGTTAGCTCAGTTGCAACTTTTGATTTTAACAACATGTTATTAAATATGGGAATTACCTAGGATTAATGAATGTTTAGAAGAATTTTTCATTGGCAGCTTATGTTAACTAATGAATTAACTAATGTTAACTGATGGAGCCTGAATGTAAAGTGTGACCGAACAATAATGAACCAAAACACTTTCAAATAATATCTAGGGTATGTTGTAGTGCAGATTAAAATGTAAAAAAGTTTGAAAATAAATAGCCTATTAAGTCTAAATATTTAAGTATCTGCACTGTGATGAACACCATAGCGAATACAAAAATCTGAATGGCTATGTAAATCATTTAAACACCTTTCAGAAACAGAAAGTAGCGCAGCTGCTTTATTTGCGGTGTTTCCGGAGTAACGACTGCATTTCTGCTGGTCAGCGCCATCTGCTGTCAGAGAGTCGAAGTGCGCTTTCATCCAAAGCGTCTCTCATGCTCTCCGCCATGCGCTTCTCATCCGTGCTTGTTAACATCAGAGTGCACACGCGTCTTTGGCCCTGTCTCAAATGGAACACTTCATGTGGACTTTCGGTCTTCCGGGCTTACAATGGCTGCCGCGTGTGCGTGTCCGTTAAGTCCACGAGACTGTAGGGTGTCCCATTAAAAATTTTAGCGTTCAAAAGGGTGCTCGTGGGCGCCCCCTTTACAGCCGCTGTGCGCCCTCGATATGCACTTCTGCCAAGCCCGCACCAGGGCGAGCTCCGCAGCAGACTTCCACCCGACAGTCAGTGAAAGACCGTGAGGGTTTGGGGTGCCATTTGGGACAGGGCCATTGATGCAGCATACAGCAGTGTTGTGCATTGTGAGCAGTTGATGGGAAAAGTATTCTTAAAATGCATTCAAAATTCTGAATAATTTGTAATAAATAATTATTCTCAGTATTTTGAAGTACACACGATAACAATATTGTGCATATTCATTATCGTGATATATCGATTACCGAATACCAGCACATGTCTAGCATGAACTAAATATCATCTTAACATCAGCCGATTAAAGGGCAATCCTGATGCTAGAGGCTTCATGTCCTCATGACTGAACATAAAAAGAAAACTATGAAGATATAAAATGCATTTAAAAGACATTTTTGGGGGTGTTAGTCAATATAGCAATCAGCTATTTCACTCTGGGCACACAAACGTCACAAATAACAAATAAGCCTAACTTATTAATAATGAAAACAGGCCAAACACAGTTATCCCAGATTGTTATTGGAGGGTTATGCTTTTTCTACCTAGGATATAAACTACTCCATATTACTATTACCATTTATTTCTTATCTGTTTACATAGGTTATAACACTTAGAAAAAAAGCCAGTTTTAGAGGAATTTACCAAATTTGAATGCCCTTAAACACAAAAGCAGCAATAATTGTATGCAAAGTTTAAAATAAAAGCACTGCTGTCCTCAAGTGTCTGGCTGTATGAAATTAGTTATGCCATTTCACTACCCGATGTGGCGACAGCATTCCACGCAGTTACCCAGGCTGACTGAGATTTACACAGCAAGTATGCAGTCCATTTCCTCCACACATTCCTGTCGTCTGAATGTAGACCCGCCAAACACATTTCAACTGCAAAGTCTGTTCTTCAAAAAGCTACACCTACATTTCCTTAAGTCAAAATGCAACAGGCTTCACTGAACTACAGCACAGTCTGTCATTATCCTAATCACCATCATCGAACATGTTCACAAAACAAATTCACTAATAGGGTCAGTTACCTTTATCCCAAACTCCTCTGTAGTGTGGAAGGATTTTTATTTCCCTGAAAGCAGAACAGCCGGCAAAATGAATGAGCAGCGTCAGAGACACTGAAAACACACCTCCATCTGCCAACTCAGAACACAGAAGAGGCTGGTGCTACAATCACTGTCACTGACAGACAAAGGGTGTGTACTTGCGTGCTTGAAAAAATGCAAACCATGCACAGCGAAGTATCAGTGAAAGCATCAGTGGCGTTCACGTCATGATCACCACATGGGAAGTGAAGTCTAACGAAATGTTTTAAAGTAAGAAATCATAATCGGGAAGAGACAATTCAAATACCTTTGGATGAACGTCTAAGGTTTCACACATCCAGAGACCAAGGTAAACTGGAGCATATCCTTTCGCCCTGCTGTCTTTATGTCTACAATTAGAGTCACAGCCCTCAGTCCTCCCGGGTACTGCTAAACTAATCCACCCACAAACCAAACATCAGCCACAGAACAAGAGAGAGAGGAAAAATACGATCAGAGGAGGAGGCCTGGATATGACTGTCTGTAAACAGGTCATGAATTAAGTGAGTTTCTTGCTCCAAATTCAAAACAGGCTTCCCTGGTTTTCACAGTCTAACACTATGTTATAAGCAGGTGTGACGCTGATAAAGATTCCAGTGACAAATAATTTCTGTGTGACAATAAATTTGACAATGGGGTGTGACGTGACACAGTCGATCACTGAACACAGCTAATCAGATAAGTTCTCTCTGTTTGTGTGCTCTCACAATGAACTGAATTTATTATAAATTAAATTGCCTAACACAGCAAAACACGTATATTGAGTAAGTATGCTCTTCAGACCTGACAGGTTGATCTATGGTTGATTTGTTTGAATTTAGGCATACTGTGTGTAGTCATATCTCTTGAGGAAAGCCCTGATGTCATTAACAGGTATTGGTTACACGTGTAGCATGCAGTTTCCCTGACAACTGCACATGTCTGATGTTGCCAAGCATTTAATCAGCAGTGACAGATAACATGTTGTGTGTAGATCCAAATGACTAGTATATTACACATCAGTCCTTACACCACATACTATAGCTGCGTTCCAAAATCTAGTGAGCTCCCTATGGAGACAACATTTTCAGGCCTCATCTGATGCAAAGGTTCTTCCAAAAGATCGGCATCTTAATTATGCTGCATACTAAGACACCTTGTTTTGGCAGCATCAAATGTATACTTCATAAAGAAGGCAAACCTTGAATATACTGTGATGAGCTCAGTGAAAAGAATTAGGATTTAGGCTGTATGACTATGAATAATATATATATCACATAGGCCTAATTGTGATCATTCATTTTGATTACAGTAATAGAATTCAGATACTTTTTTGTGGGCATGCACACAATGTATGATCAATATACTGTATCATTATTACAATATTATTATGTGCCTATTTTACACAACCACATAAATGCAACCAGAATATAACTTGAACATTTATTTGAACTCTCTGAAAATTGTAAATATTGCTGTGGACTTCCACAAAAAAAGCATTTTAGTTTTTTCCAAATAATAGCTAATGAAATAAGAAATCTTAAATCTAAAAAATGTGCATTGATTGAGTGAGTTTGTGCAGCCATTATTTTTCCAATTAACTGTGCTGCCCTAATAATATGGCAGATGACTTTATCCTTTTTTTAGTATAATTGGTTGACTCATTGGCTATAGCATTGAGGTTACTCCCCCTTCCTTTGCATTCAGGTGAGATTCACATTCATGTATCATCTCATGGCAAACTTCCGTCACCACTCTTTTCGGGCTCAGAATTGACAGCAGAAAAATGCCAAGCATCCCATTTACTAAAATAACTCCACTGAATCAGTTCTCTTCTAATAGTCCCATTGATTAGAGCAGAGCGTGGAAATAATGTGGTGTTGTGGTGGGATGTGGGATGTGGGATGCTGAGCTGCTGTGTAAGCTACATCCCCTCTGCATGTAATTAGGCTTTCCTTTACACACACTCATGAAACCACACTAGCTACATAAGAACTAATGGTACACTGATCACTTTTTAGAGCAGAATCAAATCATACATTTACATTATCTCATTATTATTTACCCTAGTGCCTAAATGTTTTTGAATAATGAAGATTTAAAATTCCCTCTACAGGTTTTCAACAACATGAGGGTGAGTAAATGATGATAATTTTTATTTCGGGTGAACTAAGTCAAGCCATTAATCCCATCTTCTCATCTATCACAGACACAGTCACGCACACACACTGCTACAGCCTTTGAGAACGAGCCACTCCTGAATGTCTCACATGGCTGGAAGTGAAAGCTTCAGCAAAGCTTCTACCAGGAAGACTCAAATGCCATGTCATTCAGTCTGACCTTACTGTCTCATTTGCTGTTCAGTTGATGTAGCCGAAGTTCCCCTCCATCCTCTCCACCACCACCACCAGGTTGGCCCCTTCCTCAGTCGGGGGCTGGCTTCACCTTGCCTTCATCTTCAGGCAGGATCTGCCAACCTACCACAAGGCCTGAACCATGGACAAGGTTTATGCCAAAGGATTTTACAAAAGGACTGTAGCTGGACTTATATTTGTCTGATCATTTATCTTTACAATAAAATATGTAAAGTGTTCATCTGCCTCCTGAGTCCTTCTGGTAGCACTGACCTTCTTTTTCCAGAGGCCAAATACTATTTATAGTGACTTCATTTGATCTCAATGTGCGTGCTTTTGTTAGAGCCAAGAAGATGATGTGACTAGGAAGCTGGGCTGTATAATGTCATTGCTTCCTCAAATTATCAAAGATAATTTACTTTATCTGAAGAACCAGTCAAGGTCCTTGAACCATATGTGACTATTCAAAACTCCTCAATTACGCATGGATTAACAGTTTAAAGTTGTCTTAACCACTGGTATGACCTCGCAAATTCCAGCATCTCACACAAACACTCTACATTATAAAAACAAAAAAAAATTAAACCCTTATCTTTTGAGACAGCAGGGTTTTATTATGATCAGACTGCTGCAATATGGATTCATAGAAATGCAGAGAGCTCTATCTAGGACAGTGTGTTCTACAGAGCTTAGCTGTCTATCCCAGAGACACACTTGCTATTTCCTTTGATGGTTTACCCAGAAAAAAACTTGAGGGTGTAATTACCTACAAATAGCTTGACACTGGGTGATTTAGGGAAGTTTTACTTTGGCTGTTTTAACTTTATTTTGGTTGGTGAAGAAAGTTTTCGAATAAAAAATTGTTTTCCGCTGTTTTTTTTCTCTATCACTGTGTAATCACACTGGAGGACTGACTACGCCCAAGCCTGACTTACTATGAAGATGCAGTAGAGGTCTAAACATTTCCTCTAAAAGGGCATCTGTAGTTCAGCTTAATATGGTTGCAAAGCTGTATTTAGCTGTTTTAATCTGACACACATTGACTCTAAAAATACAGGCTTTTTAATGTTACATTTTTGGTAATGTGCTAATATACACAGATCAAAAGAGCACTCCCTATATTTCATTGGTTATCATTAGATGTTTCATAAGGAATCTTGCTTCTGAATTCCAAGAAAAAAAGTCATAATTGTGAGAAAAAATGGCAGAATTACAAGATGTAAAGTCAGGATTCAGAGGGAAAATGGCAGAACTATGAGATATAAACTTGGCATTGCAAGAAAAAAAAAGATTTTATCTTTTTAAAAAAGATTTTTTTTAAAAAGTCAGAATTCTGACTTTTTTTCAGAACTGTGACTTTATATCTCACAATTCTGTGTTTATATGAGAAAAAATAGAATTGTGAGAAACCAAATCCAAATTGTGAGATAAAAAAAGTCACAATTTACATTTTTTCCCATGGTGGAAATGGGCTTCTATAGTTTCAACCATAAGGAACAACCCTAAACTAATCAATATGGCTAGAAAACAGTATTCAGTTACACCAGTAAGATGCGCACACGACAGCACCATAAACCAGGTGCTTCACAATCCCATATTGATGCCTTTCAGTCTGTTTTAATGTTTTTCACTGCTCTGTTAATGAGAATATGTACCAGATGTAAAATGTAGCTTTGTGGTCATATCATAATGTGTGTGAGCGCTTAATAAGCCTTTAGGGATCTATTAAAATTCAGAAAGAAACTTCTTACAGACGCCCATAGTAAAAACAAGAACTTTTGCTACCACTGCACAACACTCTAACCAAGAACAAATGCTAAGGAGACTGGAGGTGCTCCAAAACACACAACTAAACACAACACAACTAAATTATATGCATTTTCAACATATCAATTTACACAGCTTTCAGATGTGTTGAAACAGCACATTCACCACAAAGTCGTTAGCCAAAGCATAAACGCAACGTAAACGCTCGCCTGTTGCCATAGCAACGGTTCGCCACTCGAACGTTATTTGAACGGGCTGAACTATTTGTTCATAATATTATCCGTATCCGACAAGTTACATCGAGAAAACACAAGCAAGTCATAACTCAAGCGTATCACAAAAAGTGTTTGCTTAAAAGTTTTTTGTTGACAGTTCGGTTGTGCGAGACCTGTTTTCGAAATCAAGACAATTAGTGACAGATATTCCTGCAAAGTTGACCACCCTGAAACTCAAAAATTCTCAAACTAGACAGACAGATAGATAGATAGATAGATAGATAGATAGATAGATAGATAGATAGATAGAAATTAAGTGAATTGGCAATCATTTTGAACACTAAGATAGCTGTGTGACACTAAATTACCTAACGTTACGTCTGAACCAGTGTAACACTTAAGCACTTCATTGTTCAGTTTCACGTTGACAGTTCGGCTCAAAAACACGCAGAATCGTAAAAGACGTTTTCAAATAAATGAAATGTGTCATGTCAAATCTTGTCGACGCGTCTCAGCAGTGACTGGTGTCTCAGAACTACTGCAGTCTCTCACCGCTGACTGTGACTGTGTCGCTATCCGAAGACATCACGCGAAATAATGAATATAAAATGAAAGGAATATGTGAGCTTTGAATCACTATCCTTATCACAGCAAAGGGCCGGTGTGAAAGCTCATCAGTCAGACAGCGGTCACCGTTAAAAACAGCAGCTCACAGTCTCGCGCGCAACACGACAACATCCGTTGATAAAAGTGCGGGTAAGTACAGTGTTTGTCCCGACGACGACTATAAATGATTCCTTGAAGTGATAAAATGTATTAAACGGAATCACTACCATGACAATATAATCTCCAAAACAATAAAAAACATTGATAAATTGAGGTTGCGACTCACCTGTTCCCGAGCGCCGAGGAGCGCCGCCGCCGCTGTCACCAACCGAAGATGCTCGAGCCGCCAAACACAACTCCTCCGCTAGGGGCAGCGCGCGATACTTTGGTGCAGTGAACGAGGGGCACGCTGGGAATTGTAGTTGGTGTATTTTGTATTATTTACAAGTAAAGAAGAAAAATACTAATTAAAAAAATAACCTACGTTTTATATTAAATTTTAGGATTTTTGTATTTGTATTTAAGCTGTTTGAGAGAGTGTATTTATTGTCTTTGTTTATTCAAGATAGAGGGAAATAATTATACTGTAAATATATTCAATGTCTTTAATAATCGTAAGAAAAGTAAATAATTTTGAGATTCAGAAGACACACAAAAACTCGTGTTATCGTTATATAAAACGTTCTCCACATCACAGGACAGTCGTGATACGTAAACCACAGATATGTAAATAAATCTATGAGGTGAACTGCAGCGACAATGCAAAGGTCACCTCCCTTTCTGTCGAATCTGCAGAACCAGTTATTATTATTAGAAATGTGTACAACATAAATGCGGCGTGAAGTCCTGTAAATACTTATAATTGTATCGCATATAAAACAAAATGATAAGTATTTACGGGACTTAATAACTAACCAAGACGATTTCTGTAATTTAATTGTCGTTCTGTTGTTGAAAATTGACGAATGTGTTCTTGTTTAACGTCTGCGTGACACAAACCACACGCTTTCAACATGGCTGCGCCCGCAAAGAGCACGGATGCTTCAATATCAGTTACTACGGCTCAATCGGCAACTGTTTCAGCTGCGGAAAATGTTCCACTACAGTATAGTCTTATTCTGGATCACCTTATCGGTGACAAAAGGCAAATTAAAGACCTGAATCCGACTGTTATGGGTGCTTTACCGAGTCCTCAGAAAACAGAGGAGCAGAAGATGATCGAGAGGGGAATGGAGAGTTGCGCGTTTAAATCACTCTTAGCATGTGTCGGAGGTAATTCACTGACAAACAGTCATTTAATATGTTTTACATGCCATACGCATTAAAACAGTCTACACTCGTTGCAAAGTTACCAGATCAAATCTGTGTTTTCATGTCTGACAGTTCATCAGTGAACAGTAGACTCAAGTAATAGACATCCTAGTTAATACTAAAATATTGAGTAATGCAAAACCATATAATACACAGCAATATTTGTTAATAATTCATATGTGGACTGGTATGGTAACAAGGAGATATTACCATGATCAATGTGTATTTAATTCATAACCATCAGCTCTAATGCAGTATTTCTCTCTCCTGCAGGGTTTGTTTTGGGAGGTGCTTTTGGTGTCTTCACAGCCGGTATTGACTCCAACGTTGGCCTTGATCCCAAAGACCCCCTAAGGACCCCCACAGCAAGAGAAGTGCTGAGAGACATGGGGCAAAGAGGAATGTCATACGCTAAAAACTTTGCTATTGTGGGTGCAATGTTTTCATGCACAGAGTGTCTCATAGAATCAGTAAGTGCCATTTGTCTTATTTTGTCTGTTTGACCACCTGTGTCATAAATTTTTCCTGTCAAATAAGCACAAATTGTTTTCGTAAGTGTAAATCTATGTTGTGTGTCATTATTTTATGTATGTAGAGGATAGATGATCAAATTAACTGTCAAAAACAACTAGATATTATTTAGTGATGTTTTACTTCCCACAGCGCAATTCATATTTAAACTACCATTGATTATTGTTTTACAGGATGCTTCTCATTTCTTATTTGAGCATCCTCATTTCCTTTCCTAACATCTTAGGATGGAACTCATTGTAATAAAACTAATTTGTATATTGGAATATTCTTGATCACTCAAGCATCACTTCAAAGCTTCATCAGCTGCACTCAAGTGAAATTCATTATAAATATTAATTAAGCAGGATGCCCTTTTGAAATATGTGAGATGTATGGTTTATTTAAACTGCAAAGGTAAAACATAAAATATAATTATTGACGCAGATGACAGAAGGGAAATTTATATACACAGTTTATATGCACATCAGGTGTTTTGATGGGAAACATCTCTACCTGTATATCCTGACTTATAGTTCCTCTGGAAGCTTCCTCAATCCTTGTTCCTCACAGTGCAGTTAGAGAGTTTAGATTGCTTACAATTTTTTTATATATATATCTGGGTCATGAGCTGGAGAATGGAGGAGCGAGGAAACATTGATTTGAGTATTGAGAAGCACCCACAGTGTTTATTCTAGTAATCATATTTTATCGACTTACTAAAATTAAAACAATTAAATTCACTACTCAAATCTTTTGCTAAGTGTCATTGAGTTCAATATGGTTTAATGGCGCCATCTAGTGGTTCTGCATATGAACAGTCTTTCTTCTCATCCATTCCTTGTAGGATGTTTTGCAAAGATTTTTCAGTGGCTAATTTTTCAGTTCTGATCCTCCATCTGAAGAATGGTTTTATTTCTCTTTTCTAGCATCGTGGGAAATCTGACTGGAAAAATGGAGTGTATAGTGGCTGTATTACGGGAGGTGCCATTGGATTCAGAGGCAAGTCATTTTTCAACTTGGGTTTAAAGAATAGAAAGGATTTAGATGTGTGGTAATTTTATATTATTATCTGGACTATATGTATCAGCTGATTCTGTCTTCATTAGCTGGTCTTAAAGCTGGAGTTCTGGGCTGTGGAGGTTTTGCTGCGTTCTCTGCTGTCATTGAATACTACCTCAGATGAACAGCAGCTTCAGGACTGTTACCATGTTCTGTTGCGTGTTCCTCACAATATAATGGAAGACATTATCACAGGGAACATTGTGCAATCTTCTTCTGTCCCAGCAATCAAGAGGCGTTCCATCCCTCCAGAAGAGAGTGCCATGGACCAATAGGACAACAAACTCAAGCAGTTGTTTTTTTTACAAGTTTTGTTGGTGTTTTTTTCCTGAGGGATATCTTGATTGTTCTTTATCTGATGATGCACATCACCTAAAAACCTCCTGGGATGATATTTGTACATCATTGGACCTAAAATGATATGCTTTGTGCTGGTTGTTGCACTGAGCAAAATAAGATAAAATGTACAGTGGTATACCTTGTCTGTGGAAGAAATAATAAAGAGTGGTATCAAGTAAGATAGGGGTGTAACTGGGTATGAAATCTTCATATTTGTACACACTTGTTGCCTATATTATGTTATGTAGCCGAGTAGTGTTCCAGTAGAAATATTAACACAGCTTCTTAGTAAACAAAGGCTGCTCAGTTTAAAAGAATTCACCAAATCAGATTTATTTTCTTTCAAAGTGGTGTTTGGATTTACAAGTTTCCAGAAAATAAGCTCAATCAAGTGTTTATATTAGTTTCACTCTGTAGCCCCTTTCTAAAAGGAGAGTTCTTAAAATGTCATTCTACAAACAAACAGAAACCTAAATATTTTTATGAAATCTGATACAATATATATGTGAAAATCAAAATGTTATCAAAAATAAGAGGCAGGGAGTGCTAAAGGTTGTGCATTAGGAAATCAGACTGAAATCATGCTTTGAGGTCAAGCTGACATAGCAAGGAAGTGTGTTTTCCTCACCAGGAAACAGATAATGCAAACATGCTTCTGGCTACTTCCCAGTTCTCTGAAAAGTTTCCTTTCCCACTGGCCTCTGAACAAGAGTTAATTATGCTGAACTGAGTTTGGAGATGCAACCAAGGAATGAGTTGGAAATAAGTGTACGTTTTGTTATAGCTTTCTGGACCACTGATGAAATGCTTTTAAATCCATGCAAAAAATCTAAACACAGTAGATGTGTAACTTGACCTTAAAATGAAGCCCACATTGTCTAATTTTATGAGGAATGGATGCCGTTCAGAAAACTGGGTAACATTATAGACCTTTAGAGTTTGGATTTCCTTTAAAGTAGTTTAACGAATGCAAACAGAAAGACAATATAGCAAGCAAACAGAACTTCATTTAAAATTATTTTAAGACTTAGAAGCATGTTTAACGGACAAAGTTAGCTGTAACAATTTATTAAATTATACATAGAAATCAAACCTACTAACATAAAGAATTAAAGTGTACATTACACTGTGATATAGGTGTTTTTCTTAGTTGTGTAATGAACTTTGAACATTAAAATGACACACAAAAAAAAAAATTGAGCAGAGATGGTCACAACCTAAAACACCGCCTGCCCAGGGCTCCTGTGCATTGAGCTTGTATCAGTATCACACAACTTTAATACAAGGCACTGTATTTACGATATTCCAGACAACACATCATTTGGGGTAAAACAGCTTTTATAGATTTAATCATATTTATTATAGCTTGATTTTCTATCCTCAGACTTTTTCAGAGTTATCTGCATATATCTGCCTTCATCCAATGCTGTTGCAACCATTTACAGTAAACTATAAAGCTCCAAACAAAGCACCCATCAAACCAGCCTAGTCTAGTTTTGATATTAAAAATCAGAGCAAGCTGATAAAAATTCTGAGCATCTACACCTCTTATTCCTCCACTTCTGTCCTCACAACATCTGTTAAAAACATGCCGGCCATATTTTTAATATTTAAGAGAATGAACTCCATTTCATGACCATTAAGCCTTTTTAGCTTGAGAGACTATTTTTATGGCAATTAAACATTCATTTCTCATTACCACTGAAGAAAATCTCACGCTTTCTTACAGCTGACTTTTGAAAGAAAACTGGCTTAATGACTTTTTGTTACTGATTTTGGGGGTGAAATATGATCTAGACATGTTTTCATCAGATTCACCCAGTTTGTAATTTTCAGTAAAATAACTAAATAAACTAAGCCAAATAATTCCAGTGAGAAAAATTCCAGTCTTTTTGCTGCCTGAGCCATAAGCACAGTCAGTCCAGTAGAGATCTGAGCCTCTGTGGATGGCAAGCAAGGGCAAGGCAATGAGAGTTTCACTACATGTTACATGTCTGTAAAAAGTGCCTAAAAGAATCTTTGGTCTACCAAACCTAAAAGTGTTGTAGGTATTTTCAATTAGAAATATTGTGTCTTTTTGTAAATCACAGTCTCATCTTTCACCTCTAAATAACAATTGATAAATGATAACATCTTTATCAAACCCTGAGCTGAGAGAGGAGGCCTTGAAGACACTAGACTTCTATTATTTCTTCCAAAAAAATATGATTATCAGCATAATAGACTATACTACAAGTTCAAGCATGGCAAAAATAAGCCTAAATTTAATGATTTATGGTTATGTAATTTCTGGTTATAAACCTGTTCATACATAATGGATTTACACTACACGGCCAAAAGTTTGTGAACCTCAATTTATAATATTAATGCTAGGCCCCTTAATTCAAGTCACATTTAGACGAATCCAACTTTGTGCGACAGTTTGGGAAGAATGTAAGATGTTATAGCAGCAAAGGAATGACAAACCCCTTATTAATGCCCATGTATTTGATTTTAAATGTTTTTTGGGTGTCTACATGCTTTCGGCCATACAGTGTATTTATTAGATTATGGATATGCCTCATGATAAGCAGCCAAACCTCTAAATCATAGAGGTATAATGAGAGAACAAAAGAAAAGAATGTTGGTTATAGAAAAATGTACTGTAACAGACATCAGTAAACAATGAAAAGCATCAACACAATACACTACAAAAAAAAAAAAACATGCATCATGATTAATATGGCCAACTCATCTGCCAAATGCATCAACAAAACTAAGGAAAGCATAGTGTTGCCAAGAAGCAGCAGCTTGAAAGACTGCATAGTTAGTTTTGAAAAGTACTAAAGCTTTAGAAATGGAGAGCAAAACACACCCTCTCTCTTTCAGTCCAGCAAAGACCCCGTTCAACCTTCTAGAGAGTGAGCTGGGAGCTTATACACACTCTTATATAAGTCTTCTCTCTGTCTCTCACACACACACACTTGCTAAAGGCAACCTTTAGGTCCAGTTTGTCTTGGAAACACTAAATAAGAGTGCATGGGTACGTACTGGGCAACATTTTAATCTCACAGTTCTGCACTTCTGAAAGCGCTTAATGGAATCTAGAAGTCACTGTTAAAAAAAAAACTCCTAAGATGCATTCATACGGCATCCAGCATTCACTAAATGTATTATGAAAGATGCTGCAGGTTGTGTTAAAAGCCCTGAAACAAAGGCTTCTGAGTTCCTTGCTAAGCCTACACTTACACAAGCTCTTATAAGCCACAGATTATCCCTAAAATGACCCTAGGCAACAGCAAATCACTCTTTTATACTGCAATATTCATCAATGTAGAATTAAATATAATTTATTTACAACTCAAACTGTAGGCTCAGTTAATAGGAAGATAAAAATTCAATTCACACTTCACACTCAAAAACACAATTAACAGGGTTCCCAGATCTTTCAAAGCGACCTTTCTGGATAAAATTTTCTAGAAATTATTTAGTAGACACCAATCATAAAAAGTGGTGTCTAGCCAAAAAATATTCAGCCAAAGAGCAACAGAAATGATACTGACTACAGAAATTATGAATTGTAAAGACTTCTGTTGACTTTTCCACAAATGAAAATCTCAAATGTAAAACTGCCTGATATTTTCCTTCTTCTCAAGACTGTAGGAACTCAGTATTACATCCTTTAGATCAGTTTTCAGAGTAGGCTGTCATGCAGCTTTTCTATCCTTACCCATGTGTTCACATGGGCTCTCCAACTACCCACAATCCTTTGCCTTGAAGTCCCATGTTATTGCTT
Source organism: Tor tambroides (assembly GCA_021397915.2). Lineage (NCBI taxonomy): Eukaryota > Metazoa > Chordata > Actinopteri > Cypriniformes > Cyprinidae > Tor > Tor tambroides. The sequence goes on along the minus strand of JAFVLL020004987.1, from coordinate 50,457 downwards.
TGACTACTGCCTGGAGATGCCCTCGGGCATTATGTGGCCTAAAAGATATGCCAAGCGTTATGTGCTTGATCTTTGTACTCTGCAAAGACCTCATCCCCCTATAGGGGAGTCTCGTCTATGCCATGTAAACATAAGGACAGACTCTCTACTGCCCCCATGTGGATGGGAGGACTTCGGATGCTCAAAAGGCCCACAGAAGTGAAGCAGAATTTACTAGCAGCCTCCAGAGCGTAAAGGGCGGTGTGTGGTAGAGAAGTGTAAACAGTCACAGCAGGGCAGTGTGTGTGCAAACACATTCACAGAACTCTAATGAGCTGTAAACAAGAACAGCAGCACTGCAGCCATGGAAATGCTTACCACGTGATGAGAGCTTTGCGCCGAGTGGGATGTGATCTGAAATGCTGTGGGTTTAATTCAATGAATTTATCATGACGGCCGTGCCACTCGCATAATAAATTCCCCAGTTTAAACCAGTGTATTTTTGTATGTCAGCATTTCATATGGGACAAAACCAAAAATAACAAAAAAGTAACACAATTCCAATGACATTCAAAGACACAAGTCCAAACTGTAACAGATACTCCAATCAGAGAAGAAAAATAACTGACCTAAAAGATGCTCCTTAGAAGTCACTGTAGTAAATCCAGTGAAGCGCCATTTTAACGGGCGAGTGTGTAAATGTGAGTGTGCATGTGGAATAGAGTAAAGTGAAGAGGAGTAATAAGGGTATTTCTAATATGAAATCTTGATTGTACTGTAACAGTAGCAGATGCAGTGCCGTAGCCTTCAGCTGTGATGTCTGTTGATTGTTTGTTCTAGATAAAGACAGACCTTCACTAATCAGCCTTGGAGATATCTGAGACCGGCTCAGGCGAGGACAGAGGAGAGGCCTGGTTTTGCACATCCTGCTGCCGCTTGTAGAGTCGGTAGCCTTTACGGCAGAGGAGGACGAACCAATAGACCTGCGGTGACAGGATGCAGAGGTTGCCCAGGTTGGTGGAGAGCGGGAGATGAAAGGGAACACTGTAGAGCGGGATGCCGTAGTGGGAGCCGTAGGCCCAGTACATGTAGGGGAAGAGTGCGATGCGGCACATGAAGAAACTCAGCAGCACCATGCCGCCATTAACCTTGTGCAGCCAGCAGTCCTGCATCCCCAGCTACAAGAAGAGACAGTCAACACAGAAGAATGAGAGGAAGAGGAAAGGAAGATTAGAAAATGGGGGCAAAACAGGGGTAATATTTGGAACAACAAAGGCTGAGTAAATGATGATAGAATTTTCAATTTTGAGTTCAAGGCCTTCAAAGCATTTCTCAACAAATAAAACTGAGATTAAAATTGTGATTGATCCTTTCACATGTCAGTCTCATCCTGCTTAGCAGTTCTTTGTCAGAAAAAAAAAAAAACTGCAAAGTGGACCAGACTTCATGCAGATATTTTGTCTCTACAACTACAGATGCTGGGACTGCTTTAATATGCAATACCCATGACTACCAAAAGGGGGCATGTGAAAGAATATAAGATACATGTCTGAGAGCAATTTTACTTAATCACTCCCAATAAGCAGAAACCAAGAATCAGCACAAAAAGTGTTATTTGGGAAAGTACAGAGAATGGAAAATACGTGTGCACAGAGAATGCTCCATCTAGCAGGGGCATGTTTATGTATCTATCATACACTGCCATTGGGGTCATTGTTTTCAGCGAGTGACAGTAAATAAATTACAGTCTTTAAAAGTTTTCTATTAAACAATGATGTACATTACAACAGTCCTGAAAAAAAAATTGTTAAAACATTAAGAGGATTTACATTTTTCAATGTTCCAGGGTGCTATACATGAAAAAATGTCAAATTATTCATTATTATTAACACTTTCTCCAATCAAAATGTTCCAGGATTGTCAGCCAAGATGTGTCCATTTTTGGTGGGAAAACCACAGCAGAAACATAAGCAAGTATTAGCAATAGATTTTCATTTTAAAGCAGGAACACTGAGTGAATGCTTGTACTGTTTGGTACTCTGACAGACCTCCATCTCTGTATTTAACACACATTTATCTTGACTAAAGGAAACACGAAAAGTGTTGACTAGCAGCTCCTCTGTCAAGCTGGCAGGAACGGCACTATGAAGGACTGCTGAGTAAAATACACACTCATGTGTTACCTGAATGAGGATTTTGCCCAGTGAAACAAAAGGAGTGCTGAGCTCTGTGAGGAAGAGACAGCCAATGAAGTAATCACCCTGGTCCTTCCTGAAGAACTGATGTACACAGAGAGAGCAAAAAAACACAGTCAGCACAAACATGCGCACACACATTCCACCAGTGTGAACAACAAGGATGTAAATATGCAATCCATATGGAATAAACAGATTATGGAATTAATAACTGAGAATTACAACAATAAACCCAATGTACACAACAGTTCAAAATGGGGTCAGTTTTTAAAAGAAGTCCCTTATGCTCACCAAAGCTGCATTTATTTGATTAAAAATACAGTACATATTGTACTTTTATCAAATATTATTACAATTCAAAATAACTGTTTTCTAATTTAATAAATTTCAAAATTTAATTTATTACTGTGATGCAAAGCTGAATTGTCAGCATCATTACTCCAGTATTCAGTGTCACAAAATCCTTCAGAAATCATTCTAATATGCTGATTTTGGTGCTCTAGAAATATTATTATTATAAATAACTCATTATTATACATTTTTAAAACTGTGTGAGCTTGCTTAGTATTATTGTGGAATATTTTTGGAGGATTAATAATAAAAAAATAATTTACTGACCTCAAACTTTTGAACGGTAGTGTACTGCCTTGTTTTTTTAATTCACCTTTTTCAGTAAAAATCCCTAAATATATATATATATATATATATAAACAATAAAAACTAAATTATCATCATATTTTAGATTTCATCATAAATCATTACACTTAATATTAAAGAATTATAATCTAAATGAATCATTGTCAATGAAAATATTTACAGCCCTAGTGACAAACCTGGCACTATACATCACAACTCACACCTCCTTGTCAGTGTTCTTCTAATCATCTTAGGTTGAAATCATTCAAACAGTTCAAATCAGGCTACAGTAAAGTTGCAAAGTATAGGTAACACTAAATTAAAAGACAAACAAGTGAAACAGACCCTCATGAGCGAACAAATAAATTACACTAGACAAGATGTACTGAATGGTGTTCTTACAGACCCAGGTGATGTGTAGGAATTACTCTATGACTAGTTTTGTGAATGATCCACATATATGTGATATGATACACAGCGGTGGATATGGTGGATCGAAGGTGTGTAATGTGTGTATAAATGTAACACAAGATAAGAACGACCAGTCAGAACAGCCATCTGAACCCTTCCAGCTTACCTGCAGTGTAACCTAAACCACACTGTTTGGGGGAGATTTGCAAACTGAGTCTATAGCTTCCATAATATTTATATATACTTTATTTGTCTATTCATACTCTTTTCCCATGCAAAATACCCTATTAAACATTACTGCAGTGTAATGTATTAACTAATGTACATTTCAAAAATGTGTGAAATGTTACATAACTCGTGGGACAGCCAGATGTTTTGTTGTGGTGGTCTGGGGCTTCGTATTTCTTTATGTTATTACCACACATATCAAAATCTGTTTGTCTGTGTTTGTGACTTTATGTTTCATGGGTCATTTTGTGGAACAGGAGCACAAAGCAGCGTGTGTGTGAGGTGGTATCGGAGTAGCAGCTGTGTGTGAATAATGGAAGCATGGGTAAAGTGATCTCCTATCACCACTGACAGCCCAGAGACACCAAACAAAAGACCAGGTTTCCACCAGTGTGCGTGTGCGTGTGTCCCACTGCATGTACTCTGGCAGTGTAACAGCTGCTATTAAGGTAATTGTTTCTCACAGATCAGGTACTTAACAAACACAAAAGCACTGCATCCCCCTTTTTACATTCCCTACCACTTGGTCCTGGATATAGGTGGAGGTGGTTATTTGAGAAGGCCCATTACTCTCTCCCATTATATTATTGGCTGTCATATCACTCATCCTATATATCTGTCCTCTCTATTTTTCTCTCTCTCACCAGAGTCACAGGCAGTAGGATGGTGAGTAGTGCAATGTGATGGAGGACCAGCAGGAACTCTTTCCTCACAAATGAGTTGACGGTTCGTAGAGAGTGGCTTTTATAGTCCTTGTGACCTTTGACCCGGAAGCGATAGTAATGGCTGAGGTACATGGCGAAGATGTCATATGACATGTAGGGAACGCCATACCAAATGACAAAATAGGTGGCCAGCCAGTGTCTGGAACAGAAGACGAACAGAACAGGTGAACAAATCATGTGTGGAGTGATTTCAGACAGTTTTTTTTTTTTCATTTTGTAAAAAACTACCTTTTATATTTAAAAAAAAGAAAAGAAAAAAAAAAACATTATAGAAGTTAGCAGTTCAAACTTTTGGGTCAGAATTTTTTTTTTCCTTTTGTCTCTTTTATTCAGCAAGGATGGATTAAATTGACCAAGAGTTACAGTAAAGACCTTTACACTGATACAAAAGATTTCTATTTCAAGAAAAGCTGTTGTTTTGGACTTTCTTTTAATCAGTTGTGCTGCTTAAAATTTTGCTTTAACAAAAATCCCCCCGCCCCAAAAAAAGGCAACAACTGTTTTCAACACTGAAAATAATAAGAAATGTTTCTTGAGCAGCAAATCATCATATGTGACCCTGGACCACAAAACCAGTCATAAGGGTCAATTTTTTTAAATTGAGATTTATGCATCGTCTGAAAGCTGAATAAATATGTTTTCCATTGATGTATGGTTTGTTAGGACAATATTTGGCCGAGATACAACTATTTGAAAATCTGGAATCTGAGGGTGCAAAAAATCTAAATATTGAGAAAATCACCTTTAAAGTTGTCCAAATGAAGTTCTTAGCAATGCATATTACTAATCAAAATTGCTGATATATTAGGATGTAGAATTTATATTTTAAATTGAGATTTATGCATCGTCTGAAAGCTGAATAAATATGTTTTCCATTGATGTATGGTTTGTTAGGACAATATTTGGCCGAGATACAACTATTTGAAAATCTGGAATCTGAGGGTGCAAAAAATCTAAATATTGAGAAAATCACCTTTAAAGTTGTCCAAATGAAGTTCTTAGCAATGCATATTACTAATCAAAAATTAAGTTTTGATATATTTACGGTAGGAAATTTACAAAATATCTTCATGGAACATAATCTTTATTAATATCCTAATGATTTTTGTCATAAAAGAAAAATCGATCATTTTGAACCATACAGTGTATTGCTGGCTATTGCTACAAATACATCTGTGCTACTTATGACTGGTTTTGTGGTCCAGGGTCACATATTAGAATGACTTCCAATCATGTGACACTGAAAACTGGATTAATGATGCTGAAAATTCAGCTTTGCCATCACAGGAATAAATTACTTTTAAAACATATTAAAATAGAAAACTTTATGTCAAATTGAAATAATATTTCATCATTTTTTGTTTTTAACTGTATTTCTAATCAAATAAATGCAGCCTTGGTTAACATAAGAAACTTCTTTCAAAAACATTTTAAAAATCTTACTGAACCCAAACTAGATTTTCTGCAAAATATTCTGCCATATTGTTGCACATTGCTTTGTGGTTCGCAAAAATATTCTGAGTGGTTGTACCTGTAAGAGTGTTTCTATATGGTTTATTATGGTCCTTTCATATGATTCTGGTCCCTTTTTTAATTTGCACAAATAGCACAAAAAGACTAATAGCTTGGTAAATCACACCACTGAAAAACAAGAGATCTAAAGAACTCATGTGGGACTTGACATTACATTAAAAGTCCTTTATTAAAATATAACTGCAACATAAAATAATTATAACAGATTTTACAGCTAGAAGAGTCTTCCGGGTGTGGATTGCAGTAGACAAACAAACAACTTTAACAGACGTGTATTTTACAGGGTGTAGCTAAAAATGTTTGCTTACCACCCAGCATTATGTCATGCGCTAGCAGCAATTTTAAATGTCTAGGCTACAGAAGTAGTCCATATTACATTTTATATCATATTTACTATATGGCATGATACATTATGTAAAAATATTTAAAAATCTATGAATAAATTGATAAAATATTAAAATAATGCTTTGTAATACAAAGTCACACTGATCCACAGACTTTGCATATGTGATTAGTGCTGAATTGTTTAATTACAAAGACAGCTTATGGCTACACTGACCTGAAACATCACCACAAACAGGATATACATCAATTATATGGTAAACGTAAGATTCACATATTCACATATGCAAAAAAAAAACAAAACGTAAGTACGTGAAGCCCTGGCCATGCGCAATTATTATCAGTGAACATACACACTTGTCAATTAACATTATGCATAAAAGCTTCATAAGACTTAAAATATACAGCACAATTTAGTTAAATTATATTTTTATGGAGATTTTTTTGTATTCTTTTCCTTTCTGCCTAACACCTCATCCTAATCCCATGTCCCTCCCATGTATACTATTGTTCAAAAGTTTGGGGTTAGTACAATTGTTTTTTGGGTTTTTTTTGGTTTGGTTTTGTTTTGTTTTTAAAGAAATTAATACTTTTATTAAACAAGGATGCATTACATCGATCAAAAGTGACAGTAAAAAAAATACAAAAGATTTATATTTCAAATACATACAGTTTTAAACTTCATCAAATTCACCAAATGAAATACTGAAAAAAATGTATCATGGTTTCTACTCAAATACTAAGCAGCACAACTATGTTCAACCTTGATAATAAAAAGAAATGTTTCTTAAGCACCAAATCAGCACATTAGAATGATTTCTGAAGGATCATGTGACACTGAAGACTGGAGTAATGACTGCTGAAAAATCAGTTGAAGAAGGAATAAATTATATTTAAGATATTATATAAGATATTAAAATAGAAAACCGTTATTTTAACTTGTAATATTTCACAATATTTCTATTTTTACTGTATTTTTCATCAGCCTTGATGAGCATAAGACACTTCATTCAAAAACATTAAAAAATCTTGTTTTGTTATTGTTGTTTTATGACTTGATGCAAGGAAAATAAAGAGATATCTAGCTAAACGTACAATCTGATCTTTAATATATAACTAAAGTGAAAGGTAATAGCAAAAATCCCCTAATTCCCCTAAACCCTAATCCCCATCCACTTCCATTGTGTGAAAAACAGAAGCTAGGGCATCCCATGAAATATGTGAGCGAGTAAATGATGACATAATTGTCATTTTTGAGTGAACTATGCCTTTAACACTCACAGTGTCATTGGATGCTCCTTGTCACTCAGGATCACGGCTGTGCATGTCCTCAAGCCAAGTATTAAGCCTCTGGGGGATTAAGAGGGAGGTTGGGAGTTTTCTCTAGGCCTGCCTGGCAAGTGCCTTCTGTGGATTACCCTGTTACGCCACAAACACACACACATTTCCCCTGCCCCACATGAACAGGTGGCAGAGGCTGAAATTGCAGGTGTCATTCTAGTGCCAGGGAAGGGCAGAGAGAGGAAGATAACAGCTGTTGCCCTGGGACTCGGTGTACCTAATCTCCTCCTCTCTGTGTCCTTGGGGTGGGGGCGGAGCCAAAGGGGTCAGCAGATGTGGCATAGAAACAGAGGTAAGCACTGTTACCCCCGAGGCTGTTGTGATTGGCCACTGAGATGACGAAAGGCATGGGCAGGTAAGGTCTAATGGACCTCCTTCTTAAAATGGCATTGCACCATTTTGAAGATCAAATTGTTGACGTACTGTAGTGGTGCTTAAGAGCAAAAGGATTCAAGCAGATTTCTTATTTTGCAATGTATGCTGTATTTTCATAATTTATGAGAACAGAATGTACAGTAGTGGTCAACCGATATTGGTTTTTTTGACACCTGATGTCGATATCTTGGAAAGCTGGGAGGCCGATGGCCAATATAAAGCCGATATAATTTTATTTATTTTAATTAATATTTAAGAAATTTGAAATAATTTGAAAATGGATTAAAAAATAAATGTGTAAAATAAACATACTTATACTTTAGATGACAAAGTATTTCTCATAAATAAATAAATATCACATTTTATGTATGATATGTAATAATAATAATAATAATAATCATTTTTTCAAATAAAGCCAAGGTAACACTCATTTTATATACAGCACACAGTGAAAATGGCATGAATATGACAGTGGGCAAATGCATAAAGCGCAGCATAATTTGAAATCACCAGTTTAAAGTTTGTTGATCGCGCGTCTCCAGTGAAGATGAACTCTCCCCCTGTCCGCATTCAATTCACACGGACCGACCATCACGCAGAGAACACACGCGATCATGCAGGATACAAATGCACACTTTATAAGATCTCACAACCGGATTTGACTAAGTTTGCAAGGTTTGTGAAATTAAATGTGACCTGTTCCAGCAAAATGAGTCACAGTGACCCAAATTTCAAAATTGAGATTTTGGTATCAATGGAAAGAGGAGACCATAAGCTTTAAAATGATATCCTAGTCAAAGTCATACCTTGAATGGTTTTAAAGATATACCCATTTGAATTATGGTCGTCTGCCCTCTTTTTCCAATTGAAAACCTGAGAAAATCGCTTTTAAAGTTTTTTGCCCATTTTTTGTTGATATCTTTCAAAATCCATTGCATTTAAAGGGATAAACTATTTATTTTACAGCTTAATTTGACCAAAGACATTTGTATATATATAAATGCTATTAAACCAGGCTGAAGCTCAAATTATTTTAAAGTATTTATTTGAATAAATATTTTAAAAGGCACTTTTACAAAGATTTACTAAAATCAGAAAGATTGAACAGAGGTGCTACATTTTTGCTTGAGAGAGAGGGTGTGTGTGTGTGTGTGTGTGTGTGTGTGTGTGTGTGTGTCTGTCTGTGTCTGTGTGTCTGTGTCTGTCTGTGTCTGTCTGTCTGTGTCTGTCTGGATCCTTGACTGTCACCTCGTGCGTACATGCACATGTTAGAAGCTTAGGTTAGAAGCCTCCAGTGAGTTTAACGGTTTTCGACATTTCTCAAATTAATAAACAGAACTACACACAGTATACTACACTACACTATACTACACTACACAGTATCTTTCTGAGGAGATCTGATAGCTTGTTTACACAGAGCGCTGCTAGTCTGACAGGAGGATGGCTGGACCAATCGCATGCCGGTCAGTCGAAACGGGGCTTCCCATTGACAAATGATCAGCGTTTATGTCACTGTTTGTGTACATTTCTAATCTTTTTGATTGGTTTTATACAATGTTTAACACCACATTTGGAGAGCAGAGATAGTGACATTTCGGGGGATACCCGGAACATAGGGAAATGCTCGGAAGTGACGAAAGGAGTTGAGAAAAGCAATGTTCATTTCCAGCGAATTTAGTAAAACTTTGTCAACTTTAATAGTCATTTAAATACCTTTACTCAATCATCTGGACTACGAAACTTTGGGAGATTATTTTTTTCTAAAAAAGAAAAATCGATTTTTTCATTGTTTTTCCACATTATCGGCCCGTATCTTAAAATCGAACGTTGCGACTTCTGACTCATTTCGCCAGAACGGGTCACAAATGTTCATTAGACATTCAAAGATTTGTTTAAATTATGTAAATGCATATTTGCTGAATGCTGACGCAAATGAGGAAGTATTATAATGTTTGCCTTTCTATTACTAATAATTTAAAAGCAATCGTTATAATACTTTTTTGTATACATTTTAATTCCTTTGTTTAACCATTCTATCTGATTATTAGACAGACTTATATCCATATTAGACAGAGCTGTTAACGACGACAGCAAACAAGAATGAGACAGGGAGAATGTGAGCGCTGTGTGCTCAGGTGCTGCTGTTCTCAGCCGTCAAAATAAAAGTCCCGCCACAGACGCATCGGCCTAACAGGAAAAACTTATCGGCTGATGCAGATATTTGAAAAATACCAAATATCGGCTGATATATCGGTCTTGGCGATATATCGGTCAACCACTAAAAATTTTGGGATTGGTAAGATTTTTTAATTTTATGTTCACCAAGGCTGCATTTATTTGATACACTAAAAACAGTAATATCGGGAAATATTATTACCATTTAAGATTGTATTTTAATATTTTTATTTAATATTTATATTTATATATTAGTGCTGGGCAACAATTATCCAAAATAAAAGTTTTTGTGTACATAATATATGTATGTGTACTGTGTACATTTATTATGTATATATAAATATATAAATACACACACATGCATGTATATATTTAAGAAAAATGTTATGTTCATATATTAAATATATTTATTAGTGCTGTCAGTTTAACACATTAACCTAATTAGTTATGAAAAAATAATGCGATTGAAATATTTTAACAGTTAACGCACTGGCCCCGCCCCCAGATCTTACATCATCTTACATACAGTTGACTGTTGACAAATAAGATGCAGGACAACAATTCCATTAATGCAGTTATGCCCAAATATTCAAGATATTGGGGCAAAAATTTATATCATATGATAAGCGATATCATACGAGCAGCGAGAGCAATATCACATGAGTGCTGTTTTTGTCACGAAGAACACACAGAGTGCAAATGTGACTTCATACAACATTTCAGTAAATAAGAAATTATTATTGTGCTATATTTTAAACATGTTTTGTTCAATTTTGCCAACGAAAATATTACCTAAAAAGCCACAGTATAAATGCTGTGCATCTCCGAGCAACACAGCTGTGTTTAGTAGTTTCAAAGCCTGAAGAATACCCAAGACACATCTCTCGTATAGTTTTGAATGGGGAAAAATGCAACGCTCAATATAGCCGCACTATCGAACGAAGCCCCGCCTTCTGAGCAAAAGAGGCAATCCCTAATCGGTAAAGTCAGCGCGTCACTGCAGCTGCCGTTAGTAGTCCCGGGTTTCTATAGAAACAGTCAGCATTCTGAGACGCGCACCTTGGACTGTGCATGCACACTTGCTGATCTAGCCTGAAAAATAAGCTTTTTTAACGCTATTTGAGCAAAATAAACAACATTTATAATACAGTTGTTGTCATATTTCCTTGGTGATTTCAAATATGAAATTTAATCGTAAGCTTGGCGAACAATTTTAGAGAATTTGATGTTTCCCCATTCAAAGAGATATGAGCTGCACTTGCATGTCCAAGACGCATTTCAAAGATGGCTGCCGAGTGACATGACTTGCCTTAAAGGGACTTTGGTAGTTTCTAAATGAATCCGCGTTTTGAATGAATCATGTGAACCAATGATTCAAAGAGAGAGCCGTTTACTGAATTCCTGAATGAATCGGTCATTTGAACGAATCGACGAAATGACATTTACCGCCACCTGCTGGTAGTTTTAGTTTCTTCTTTAGAGTAGGCCTATCATTTCGTTTATTAAAAAATAAATAAATAAATAAATTTTGTCATCATTTACTCACCCTCATGTTGTTTCAAACCTGAATGACTCACTTTCTTTTGCACAATATAAAAGAAGGTATTTTGAATAGCCTACTGTTGGTAACTAAGCTGTTTTGGTCACTAGTGACTTTCATTGCATAAACAAAAAAATACTGAGATGTTTCTCAAATTATCTTCTTTTATGTTCCATACTTTAGGCTATGTTAGGCCATTGTAGCCTAAACATTTAACATGATAATAGCTTTAAATTAACTTTTGGGGGTGTTTTCACAGCCAAATTAGTTTGCAATTAATTATATTAATTAATCGCAGCACGCTGTAATTAAGTAGATTAAAAATTTTAATCGACTGACAGCCCTAATATTTATATAGCACTATAAATCATTTTAATATGCTGATTTGGTGAAAGAAACATTTCTTTTTATCATCAGTGTTGAAACTAGTTGTGCTGCATAATATTTTTGTGGAAACCATGACACATTTCTTCAGGATTCTTTGATGAATGAAACTTTTGTAGCATTATAAAACTCACTTTTGCATAAATTTAATACATCCTTGCTGCATAAAACTATTAATTAATCTTACAAACCCTAAACTTTTGAATGTTAGTGTAGAATTTAATTGTAATTGGTTGCTGAAATAAATACTAAATGTTTGACAGGCACCTTATTTCTATATAGGCACAATCATACACACTATATATATGTATGGGTGTTTTCTCATCACTATACTGTGATTTTTAGCATGACTGGAACTCTATGTTGGCCAGTCAGTATCCAGGCTGTGACGGATCTGGATCTGTTTTATCATTATCTTTATACCTAGGCTATTTGCAAATATATGCCAACTTACCGGTCCATAATCACATTGCCTTTGCACGAGGACACCACGATGATGCCAGCTGTGGTGGCCATAACAGCGTGAATGGATGACACCAGCCTTCAAGAGAAAGAGAAGACAAGTTCATGCAGGTTACCGCCTAACTTATTATTTTAGATATTTTCACCCTAGAAACTATAAACAACATAAGAGATCATTTATTTTCACAATAAAAAGAACATTTACCATTAAAAATAACCTTTATAAGGTTCCTTTCATGCATTATCATTCACTTGGACAATCATATGAAACTGTAACTAAATGCCACGTCAAGGACAGTTAGTGGAGGTTCAACAATTTCAGTGTATACAGTTGAAGTCAAAAGTTTACATACACCTTGCAGAATCATTATTTTACCAAAATAAGAGCGGTCATACAAAATGCTTGTTATTGTTCATTTAGTACTGACCTGCATAAGATATTTCACATAAAAGGTGTTTACATATAGTCCACAAGAGAAAATAATGTTTGAATTTATAAAAATGACCCCATTCAAAACACTTTATATACACTTGATTGTTAATACTGACTGAGGGACTCATATGCAACTATTACAGAAGGTTGAAATGCTCACTGATGCTCCAGACGGAAAAACGGTGCATGAAGAGCTGGGGGTGAAAACTTTTGAACAGAAAGATGATGTGTACATTTTTCTTATTTTGCCTAAAAATCTTTTTTTTTTTCATTTAGTACTTCCCTTCAGAAGCTACAAAAGATACTTCTATGTTTTCCAGAAGACAAAATAAGTTTAAATTACCCTGATTTTCAAATTCAAATAGTTTTCACACCCCGGCATGGTTTTTCCTTCTGGCGCATCATTGAGCGTTTGATCCTTCTGTAATAGTTGCATATGAGTCCCTCAGTTGTCCTCAGTGTGAAAAGATGGATCTCAAATTCATATAGTCATTGTTGGAAAGAGTTCAAATACACAAAAATGCTGGGAAACCAAAGAATTTGTGGGACCTGAAGGATTTTTCTGAAGAACAGCAGGCAGTTTAACTGTTCAGGACAAACAAGGGACATGAACAACTATCACTAAACAAAAAAACTCAAAAAAACTAAAAAAAACTACCTGGATCATTCAGGTAACAACACAGTATTAAGAATCAAGTGCATGTAAACTTTTGAACAGAGTTATTTTTTATAAATTCAACTATTATTTTCTCTTGTTGACTATATGTAAAAATCTTATGTAAAATATCTTATTCAGGTCAGTACTAAATAATATGCATTTTGTATGATTCCTTTTATTTTGGTAAAATAACATTTTGCAGATTCTGAAAGTTGTATGAAAACTTTTTGACTTCAACTGTAACTTGAATTTCAATCAGTTCTTCACTCAAACCTATTATATGACTTTAACACACGTGCACAAATCATATGGACCACTTTTTACAATTTTGGAGCCTGACAGCCCCGGTACTTTAATTATATTAATGTGTAGACAGAACATTCTGACTTGAGTTTTCATTTTAAAGGTCTATATGTATTTTCATTGATCTGAGCTCCTCTGTTCATCAGAGAAAGGGTCACATTTGTGATCTGACATCCGTGCCTGAGTTAAGTCCAATTTATACGTCAAACCTATGCCGTAGCCTACGCATAGACGCACACCCTACGACGTAGCTGACGACGTACAACAAGTGCTCTGAGTAGCTACCGTGTTAATGAGGTTAAGGGTGTATTCACACCTGTCTTGTTTGGTTTGACTGAATCGAACTCAAGTTCGTTGCCCCCCTTGGTGCGGATCTTTTGGGCAGGCGTGAATACAGCAATTGCACTCGGGTGCACACCAAACAACCGTACCAAGACCCAGCTGAAGAGGTGGTCTCGGTCCGGTTCCAAACAAACTCTGGTACGGTTTAATGGATAAACCAATGAATGGATGACCTTAGCACATGTGTGGTTTTGTTTACAATTTATGGTTCACTTGCAAAAAGGGCAGTGTGAAAGCGAACAGCACCAAAAAAAATCAACATTGTATTTGATCCAGACCAAAGCAAGTGAACTAGGGGACTTTCCTGGCGTGAATACACCCTAAATGTCAGAGTCAGCCAAGCCTGAAAGACATCCACCACAAATCAAACCCTAAACTGAGATAACGTCAAACTCTTTGTGTGTGGGAAAGACAAAGTGTTTCTGCTGAACCTTGACACATTTTTTCCACACATAACACACATAAAAAAAATGACCCAGGAACCATAGAGAGGTTACCATCACAGGACACCATCACTACAGGACATTCATTTACCAAACGGTCACCATTCATTAATGTAGTCTATGCGAACATGCACATTTGAACAGACAGTAACCCTAGCAAATATTTGAGCTTGATTCATTAATAATAGTCAGAGGTCACATGATATCTCTTTCCATGCTGACTGATGGTGTGTTAGTATTTTCTCTTGGGTCTATACTCTGAAGATGCTCATATAGTATTCTGGTGAACAGGAATTAATAAACTGATTAAATATGAGTGATCCGATACTACAGTCCTATATGGTATCCTACTTTTCACCAGTTCCTTGTTTTTGTGTCTGTCCTGTTTAAATAAACTAAAAAAGAAAACTACCTATCTGAGAACTGCAAAAGATTTTTGTCTCATTTTGAATAAAACTAGCTTTTTTTTCTTACAAAATTTTATGTGGCTTAAATATATCATTTACAGATTACAAATGGAAATGGAAATAAAGACTATATAACAAAGATCTGACAGCTAATTATAATTATATTGATTTATTAATATGCTATATAATTTAAATGAATGTTTTATTTTATTGGCATTCTTTCTAATGTAAAGTAATATAATATAATACAACACCTTGATGTTTATAAAAATGTAACAGATTACTTTTAGAAAGTTATTTGTCAACTAAGCATTTATATATGACAATGAAATTATGAAATGAACAACGAAAAATATTTGGTGGTGAAAATTTTCACTCAGAAACAGCTAGTAAATTTCACAAATAATTACAAAGAAACAGCAAGTAATACATTAAATTAAATGTAAAATTCGGAAATAGAAATCCTGAAAACTGTTTTATTTACAACTTTGAAAAAAAAATTTTTTAACAGTGTAATTTTGATGAGTTTTTCATATAATATAATACCTTGAGGTTGAAAAAAATGTAAGTAATTTTAACTATCCAAACATTTTTTGGAAGTATATTGCAGTCATTATAAAGCACAATATATCAGAGTCATATTAGGGCTGTGAAAGCAGAATGAAATGAAGTGTAAGTTTAGTGTAGAGCTCAGTCTATGCCTCTGACTGTCTGGTGAACTGCACGGCTGAGCATTGTACACGGGGTGACGCTTGCTCGTCATGACAACGGCGGTCATGTGACCTCGGCCTGACAGCTTACGCCTGAGTTGGCCACTAGATAAGCGCTCCCCTCCACAAACACACACGCACAGCGCTCTGCTCCCCACATCCTTCCATCCTTGGAGCCTTGCTGCCTGAATACTGTCACAAGACCCATTTCACACAATCCACTCTTTGTATCCCCCTCTCTCTCCATTTTTCTCTTACAATGAGCTCAGAAAGAAAGCAAAAAAGGGAGGAGAAGAAAATGCTTCTTTTGTGTAGCTTTGGGGTGGCTGGCACAACATGGTCCATATTTGGACACTGACACAATTTTAATAATTTTGCCTCTGTATGACACCGGAATTGAATTAAAAACTAATCAAACAACCAAGACAATCAAGATGAAATTGAAGTACAGACTTTAAGCTTTAATTCAAGGGGTTGAACAAAAATTTAACATAAAATTCTTAGGAATTACAACCATTTTTATACACAGCCCCCACCCCCCTTTTCAGGGGCTCAAATATAATTGGACAAATAAATATAATCATAAATAAAATGTTGAGAATTCTTTGCAGGTAATGACTGCCTTAAGTCTGGAACTCATGGACATCACCAGAGACTGGGTTTCCTCCTTTGTAATGCTTTGCCAGGCTTTTACTGCAGCTGACTTCAGATGTTGTTTGTTTGTGGGTCTTTCTGCCTTTAGTTTTATCTTCAGCAAGTGAAATGCATGCTCAATCGGGTTGAGATCAGGAGATTGACTTGGCCATTGCAGAATATTCCACTTTTTTACCTTCAAAAACTCCTGGGTTGCTTTTGCTGTATGTTACGTCCATGTGTACTATGAACTGCCGCCCAATCAGCTTTGCTCCATTTGACTGAATCTGGGCAGAGTATATATCCCTATGCACTTCAGAATTCTTCCGGCTGCTTCTGTCCTCTGTCACGTCATCAATAAACACCAGTAACCCAGTGCCACTGGAAGCCATGCATGCTCGTGCCATCTGCTCCACCATGTTTCACAGATGATGTTGTATGCTCTGGATCATGAGCTGTTCCAAGCCTTCGCCATACTTTTTTCTTCCCGTCATTCTGATACAGGTTGATCTTAATTTCAGCTGCCCAAAGAATGCTTTTCCAGAAGTGGTCTGGCTTTTTTTAAGATGTTTTTTGGCAAAGTCTAATCTGGCCTTATTTCCACCTTATGGTGAACCCTCTGTATTTGCTCTCATGAAGTCTTCTCTTGATTGTAGACTTTGACAGTGACACATCTTCCTCCTGGAGTGTGTTCTTCTCTTGGCTGCATGTTGTGAAAGGGTTTTTCTTTACCATGGAGAGGATACTCCGATCATCCACCACTGTTGTCCTAACAGAAATAACGAAGGAACAGCCCACATCTGTCCATGAAATGGCTTTTGAGTGAAATGTCCAACTACTTATAGTCCCTTGAAAAAAAAAAAGGGGGGGGGGGGTACATATTAAAGAGCTGTAATTCCTTAAC